>OX235276.1:22472030-22755052 GCA_944472155.2 Trichobilharzia szidati | reverse complement strand
TCTCGTAAGAAAGGTTATCTCTCATATTTGGAAAACAGACACAGTCGAAGAGCTGTGTGAGGGATGCGTATGGGCATTTTGAAATTTTACTAAGTACAACTATGTGTTGTAGTCCAATCTATGCTAATAGAGGTATTCCCAAAATGAAGAAATATGATGCCGCTTTTCATATTCCCGAGGTGTGAGTTACACTATACACGCTCCAGAAAGGCAATATGTGATGATCAGGGAAAAATAGAGGAACTTAAGGAAATTCACCTGTTACTCCAGGTAACTACTATCAACAAGTAACATGAATACCGATGGATAGCAGTCCAGCAAGAAATGCTAAATGAGGATAAACTGTACGATGCCAGAGGCTAGCACAGGCTTCTTACATAGAATGGACTAGTTAGCATTGTACTATGGGATTATTAAGATCATTATGATTGTTTGAACTCAACAAGTCAGTACTAGTGGTACGGGAATTCGGCTGTCCAGTATTTCGGAATTATTTTCAAGAAGGATGAAGGACAGTGGAAGAGGAAATCCATATATCTTTAGAGTAGACTCAGGTTCGAGTGACAAAAGATATAAGATATCGATAAAACGCAGCAGTGAGTTTTAATACGTCAGGAAAATGAAATCGAAAATGATGGTAAATTACTTTTTGGAGCGGAATAATCTCTCAGTGACAAAGAATTGTAGCCGCAGATAATTCACCAGAATTATTACCTACATCATCCATCATTCAACATTGGGTGCTGGCTCTCTCTGTTTAAGTCGACATATTTAGCCGAAGGTTTGCGGTCAAGGAGCCACGTCATTTCGCACACCGTCGTGTTACGTTTGGATGTTCGTGCACGATCCCTAGCTAGTTAAGCGATCCTCCTTGCTCTCCTGAAACATCCTTCATATTTCGGATGGTCAATTTGGTGTTTCGCTTTGTCCTTGGTCTGCGCGGAACGAATACTGCAGACGTTGTGGGTATAAGATTTAGTGCTAGTATACATCCAATATGCGTGAACGAAAATACTCTCAGCCCCTAAAGAGTGGTAAAACAGCGCCTGAAAAATCAGATATCAAGAGAAAATCGTCATGCAGGCGATGGAAAATTGCAAAAGTTTTCGGGTTTTATGCTGGTACTAGGTAAATAGGGTGGGAATAGTAAAAAGCGAACTTTCCGCAAAAGTTGGACGTAGAGGTCTATGCTGCTAGTATGCATATATTCAGTGTTTTCTGTCACAACTTCGCCGCTCTATTTCACCCAGTTTTTATTCTAATTTATAAATCTATTTATGGTACCAGTGACTCCTCACTTCTTATTACCTCTTTAATGTTTCTCGCCAATCTTGTCTATCAGCGAAAACTGTATAATCATAGGAATTCAGCAGAAATAAGTAATAAAACCTCTCAAGGAACTGGAACTAATTACAGAAAGTCAGTATATTCATATTGCGGCTGAAATTATCCCGCATGCTCAAGGTCATTGATGGAGTGAGACGCTCAAAGGTCATTTTCGTCCATGTTAGTCGGTTATGTTGGATTGCAGTTCCGTAGCCGTTCGTTTACACATTGGTTTTATGTTCTGTTGGCATTTATAGATGATTCTCATGTACCGATAGCATTCTTTTGTAAAATAGTACTGTTCTTCACACGAAAATAGCCACATTTTGACGTAGTCTTCATTGAATGACACTATGTCGAAAGCTGCAGCTTCTACAAGAAATAAACTATTTGTGTAGATGACATTACCCCCCAACTACCCCATCTTCTTCATTGTAGAGATGTTTTCACGCATTCAGCATGAAACACTAATCATTACAACCAATATGCTAAGTGTGTCGCAGTCAGATTAAATGACGCGGACACCAACATAACTAGCCAGGAAATGAGAATTCCTATCAATCCACAAAACATATAACAAAATTTTATTAAAAATTATTGACAAAACAAATTTGCCGAGCGAAATTTCAACCAACATGCCGGATAAGTCCAGCCTCATATGGCTGAAATTATCCCGCATGCTCAAGGTCATTGATGGAGTGAGACGCTCAAAGGTCATTTTCGTCCATGTTAGTCGGTATGTTGGATTGCAGTTCCGTAGCCGTTCGTTTACACATTGGTTTTATGTTCTGTTGGCATTTATAGATGATTCTCATGTACCGATAGCATTCTTTTGTAAAATAGTACTGTTCTTCACACGAAAATAGCCACATTTTGACGTAGTCTTCATTGAATGACACTATGTCGAAAGCTGCAGCTTCTACAAGAAATAAACTATTTGTGTAGATGACATTACCCCCCCAACTACCCCATCTTCTTCATTGTAGAGATGTTTTCACGCATTCAGCATGAAACACTAATCATTACAACCAATATGCTAAGTGTGTCGCAGTCAGATTAAATGACGCGGACACCAACATAACTAGCCAGGAAATGAGAATTCCTATCAATCCACAAAACATATAACAAAATTTTATTAAAAATTATTGACAAAACAAATTTGCCGAGCGAAATTTCAAACAACATGCCGGATAAGTCCAGCCTCATATGGCTGAAATTATCCCGCATGCTCAAGGTCATTGATGGAGTGAGACGCTCAAAGGTCATTTTCGTCCATGTTAGTCGGTTATGTTGGATTGCAGTTCCGTAGCCGTTCGTTTACACATTGGTTTTATGTTCTGTTGGCATTTATAGATGATTCCCATGTGCCGATAGCATTCTTTTGTAAAATAGTACTGTTCTTCACACGAAAATAGCCACATTTTGACGTAGTCTTCATTGAATGACACTATGTCGAAAACTGCAGCTTCTACAAGAAATAAACTATTTGTGTAGATGACATTACCCCCCAACTACCCCATCTTCTTCATTGTAGAGATGTTTTCACGCATTCAGCATGAAACACTAATCATTACAACCAATATGCTAAGTGTGTCGCAGTCAGATTAAATGACGCGGACACCAACATAACTAGCCAGGAAATGAGAATTCCTATCAATCCACAAAACATATAACAAAATTTTATTAAAAATTATTGACAAAACAAATTTGCCGAGCGAAATTTCAACCAACATGCCGGATAAGTCCAGCCTCATATTGCTTTGCAGGAAATATTGAAAATTGAATAGCTGGGAATTCAAACCTTATGACCTTTCAAGGTTGAAACGTACAGTTTGTTAGTGGTATGCGACGTTTTTATGTTTCTATTCGCATTCCTTTCAAAGTTACCGAATTTTGCATACGTATAAAAAATACATCAAACCTAAACTTTAGGCCTAAATTATTGAAATCAGGCAAGTAACCTTATAATGACGAATAAAATAAGCCTAACGGAATGTTACGACATTACACGGGATAGTTGGTAAATTGTAGGCTAACTTGGGAAAGTTTAGGTTACGGTTCACTATGAGCACAAGTTAGGGTTGAATAAATCTAATAAGGGATATCTTTGTGTAGGTTCGAGTTAGATTGTAGTGGTATATATACATATATGTGTGTATATATACCCTTTGTAATTCAGTTTTATTACACGTATGTCTTATAAATACACTTTTTTTCTAAATAAATGCTACTTTTTACCTAGGAGAATATGGCTGGCAGATCCAAGGTCATTTGGCTTTCGTGTCTGTTCTTTACTTTTGTTTGGGTATTCTCCTGTTGGCGTTAGGTTAAGGGTGTGTAGTGTTGTTATGTGCATATAGCCCTTTCCATATAATCCTAGTGCTTGGGATTGTAATAACGCTGTGGTCATATTCCAAATACGGCAATGTTAACTTCCTATGTAAGAGCTCCGTGTTCCAAAATTAATAACATACGTAAACCTGAACTTCGAAAACTCTGAACAAACTACCAAATGAACTCCAGTAAGACCAACATCATTAATTAAGTAGGAGCAGAAATGCAGACCTGAAAACACAAAGACGTTGAAAAAAGACGATTTGAACGTCCATGTAATAAATCAGCAAACGGGTAAACTAGTCTATGGTACCGTTATTCTAAAGGATGAAGCACGGGGATAACTAATTCGTAATTCTACAATAGAACTGAAATCCCAATAGGATATCCAGATGGTTTTGTTACTGAATAGTGAAGTAAAATCGTCATTACAATCACAGGATGATCAAAACCGAATCCTTCCTTCATTTTCCATTTCTTTATTGACATCCAGTCTACCAAAAGCCAAGATAACATTATCCGGTGAGCAGTACGTAAACACTGTATTTAGATACGTCCTCTTTCTTTCAGTAAACTCGATGGTTTTAGTCCCAGCTAGCTTAAAACATATTTCACACCCGTACTTCTCAGGTGGCACGCTTGCTCAACATAACACTGAACTGCCTACTTGGCCGCAGTGTACCAACAATGAACAGATTCCCTAGTCTCATGCATATAGGATTCAAATAGAAATGCACTGAATCCTCACATGGGCCTTTGCTGCTTGACGTCATCAGCTATTTGTTTCAGAGAATACACAGTGTAAACAACATCTTGGCTTCCGAAACAATTCTCATATTCCAGCAAGAAATCACTTAAATCTGTTCAAGCGGCATCCACACATTAACGGCTATATATGAAACTCAACACTAAGTAAAATGCCAGGGGTAGTCTTTTAAAATTTAAGTTCAGAGGCAACGGTAGATTCTTTCTGAGTGGTATCCAAGTATAATAGGAACATTCCGCTTCCTTCCATTGATTAACCTCAGCTAACAACAGACGATTCTTCTGGAAATCAGACATAATCTGGTTCGTTGTTAGTTCTGGGCCGTCATTCATATATGTGTGCATTCTTCTACCCATTCTTTTTCTCGGCAAGCTGGGATATCCTGCCAAAGGGACACCAATTCCTTAACAACTCCTAGGTACATCAGATACATAGGCTCCAGAGGGATTGACTTAATCACATCAAGTGGCAATTTCTCAAGGCAGAATCAGCCGTGATGGTGACTTACTTGCATCTTACCACCGAATGTGATATCACTTATTCGTGCATCGTTCCCGTCAGGAAACATCATTCTACAGCCCATGTGACTAGTGGTGACAAAATATTTACTACAACCTGCTTTTCTATTGTGACCTGTAATTTGTTTAACATTCAAACAAACTGGTGAGTTGCATACGAATGCTACTAAGTGAACAATAACACTCCTACGCAACGCGCTTAGATATACGTAATTGGTACGAATACCTTTCATTTCAAGTGAAAGGTTGCTTGAAGGCTCACTTAAGTCACAAATCCATATATCAGTGAGGCTTTTAATGGGGACACATGGTGCATTAAGGAAACCTAATGCCTTCAATAAGGTTTCAAGCGACCTTTTACTTGAAATGAAAGGTAGCAAGGAATTACTGAGTCTTGTCAAGAAACTGGTAGGTAAGTACTTAAAAGTAACCATCACTTTCAACATATGACGACGAAAGACTTACTCGCTGTGAGTGGTTACAACGAATCTCGCTGGCAGACAAACCTTTCAGCTAACAATGACTACACACTAAACTTTCTAATTAATAATGAGAATCACTTAGAGGTGCTAGAGACATCGTTAAGAGACGACAAATATAAGGGGGTATTTGTGAGTTAGCGTAGTTAATTATCGTGATCTAGAGATAGTCGAAACAGTTGTCTGCCTTCAAAGTTGTCAGAGGAAGTTCTGAAACCTGAAGTGGGATTGAAGTTCATGTTTTGGGGGAATATGAGTAGGTGGAGGATTATGATTTACACTTTGTATAAAACAATGAGATATGAGGTTCATTTATGAAATCTAGTATTATATAGCTGGCACTAAGGCGGAGGTCTCTGGGAAACTCATTTAAAAGGGCGTTAGAGACGTGTTAGACGAAAGCATCAAAACATATCTGTATAACGTTGGTCCCGTGAAAATCAATCCTTTGTCCTATTTCTATTAAGTGTTTTCTTTAGAAGCACTGAAGAAACTAGAAAACAAAATCATTGACAGAGCACACTATACCATAAGGTATATTTGATCTTGAATAAGTACTGATGTAAATTAGTCCAGAAGTATTTGGCTAATGATTGCTTTTAACCATATTTATTGCTGGTGATCACGCTAAAATTACAATTTGGTAGAATTCGAATTCATGGGTTGGTCATTCAGTCGAGTCCCAGTGTCTAGAATGGTCTACGAGCTTACTTTTTAACCGGATGATTCTGGGTCCGAACCATAGCAGTGGGATGGGTGTGTGTGTACTGGCGGTGATGAGTCCCAAACTAACCTGATGAAATAGCTGTCCAGTACTCGAGTGGTGGTTCTCTCTCTCAACGGTTTTCTAACTGTGATATCAATCTGTGGTCAAACTTGAGACTAATCAAATCCTTACAAGCAAACTGTTTTGGGAATATATTTATAAGACTCTTTATTTAGTCAGCCTTTTACTAAAAGGAAACTTGTAATCTTCTAAAGAATCACAGCAAGCTAAATTCATCATTCTCATGAAGGTGTGGGGTCGTGCTACATTTTGTAAAGTTTAAAATTTATATTAATCACTTCAGTTTTTTTGACTTGGTATTTTTTTTTTGTATTTTTAGTGAGAACACCAAAATGGAAAAGGATTTAAGCTATGGAGAAGCTATAGGGAACGCTAATAAATCAGGTGATCTTAATCGAAGAAATACCACTGCGCAAGTTAAAAATGAAGAAGAGGTTCATAAGAGTATGCCTCTTTTGTTTTTTCTAATGCATTACTCCCATTTTGTGTGTGTGTGTGTGTTTAGATTCTCAGGCTCCTGGTGGTACTACTAGTATTCTGAGTAGTTATTTTACAAAAGAAGTTACAGCTGATGAAGATCCATTCGAGTCTGTGTGTGAATCGAACACTACTGATGGACTGATAAAAGAGGTGAGTCATTGTTGGTTGTTGTTGTTGTTGTTGAGAACTTGCTCAAAAGATCAATAATAAAAGACTGACTTCCTACTTTCCCCCCGCCACTTTTCTTGTGTCGACTAGTTGAACTAACTCGCTGTAGTTGTTGGTGTAGGTAAGATCAATTTACAGCTTTGTAGAAAAGATTGCCTCAGATAAAGAAACTTGATTCCGTCTTGTTTTGCTGGTGATTGTTAGGAGAGGAACAGAACTTTGGTCTGCACGTTAAGACAGAGAGTAACGGCGACTGGTTTTGGTTTTAACACAACTTTGCACAGATGTGAAGCAGTTCCTTGTTGCCACTCTCCGTTCACCACACAAAGCAAGAGAAGAGAGTAAATAATAGATTCATCATAAGAGAGATAACAAACAGAAGTGTGAGTGAGGGAAAAGGAATAGTAATATGGAAGAACAACAGGATTTTACTGGATATGACAAATGACAAAGAGTTAATGTATCTGCGTCATCATCGAAAACGATTTTGAGACATATCACCAGTTTTCTTTAGCTGTCATTGGTTCTTACCGTCATCCTGAGGATCCCCCCCAACCAGCCAGTCAGGCAGTCTACACTTCCCTACATGGGGCTGACTTAAGCTAACTGTTATAGATTTGATTGACTGATGTAGCTATGTTTTGGTTCGACCACCACTAGCCAACTTTTTTTTCCTTCCTATGTCATCGGCTAACATTTCCCGTTGTCGAGGAAGACGATGGCTATGCTAATCATGCATAAAATAGTCATACAGTAGTAGTGATTAGCTTGCGTCGGTGGCAGACCGGTACAATGCTCGCCAACCATGCATATGGTCCGGGGTTCGATCCCCGGCCACTGACGCACTCCTCTACCTCCCTCGCTAAGCCACTTATAAGACTGGTAAGGAGGGAAGATTGGGCATATAAGGCTAGCAACCCCACCCTGTAAAAATAATCACCACTGCTACAGAAACTTCAAGCCTCTAACTTGAAGCCCTATGTTCCACTGGGAACGTAAAGGAATAAAAAAAAGTAGTGATTAGTGATAGTGTGAATCAGGTATATTTAGTCGTGATTGAGACTAGCCAGCTGTGTTAAAGTACTTCTGGTTATTTCTTGTTCGACGGGTATTTCGTTAGCATTTGTTGTACTTGTGATGAATAAACCATGTTCCCTTTTTATTATCATATATCCGCTCCCCCTCCCTCTTTTCTTCTCTAATTCAGTCAGAATCAGTTGAAAAGTCTGTTTCATTGAAAAATATTCAACCAGAAGTTAAACAGGACACGGCTAGTTTAAATCGTCTACGACAACGAGATGCTTGGCTACCATCAGAATCGACTAGAAATGCTTTATTGAATCGAAATACACCTACAAAGCTTGCTGCTGAAATAAAACCTGTTCTCATGGGAAAGGATTATGAAATTGTCAATAACAATAGTGGTGGTGGTGGTGAGCCTCACCACATTCTCTGATCCATTTCATCATCTACTGGTTCAATTTCTGGGTGATGAACCAGGAGTGAATGCGATCCGACGAGCACCGTCTATTGAACAAGTGAATCAGAATGTTGATGGTTTGAAAGAATTGATTGTAAGTTACTTATTGTGTTTTGGTGCAATTAATTAAATAGTTATTATTATTATTACTTACTTTATTGTTCATTCCATGCGTTCTGAGTGGAACAGAGAACATCTTCATCACACTTGGTTCTCTGTCATCATTTCCAACTGGCTTCATGACTGACCACAAGCTTTCATCCCCCCCTCTCTTCATATGATCTTCTCTCCATGTCATCCTCGGATGTGCAGTATATACACCCTGTCACTTCCCATTTGGGTTCCACTTGAGGGCATGGTTGATATGTCATATCATTTGGAGGCCTCTTCAATGTATGGCCAATGCATCTTCACTTCCTTCTGAGCAATAGGTTCTCGATTCGTTCGGTGGGTTCCTTAACGAACGTTTATCCTTTCCAGCCAGTCATTTGACCTTCAGGATCGAGTGAATGCAGTAAATAGTAGATAATGATATTTTGTTCGACGTCGTTTTTATGCTCACACTTTAAACTACTGTTGTATGCGTGATACTCACAGTTATGCGGGATAGATTTTCCATGTACCCAACCCATTTGGAGGATGCATATGGGTAAAGTGAAGAAAAATGGGCAGTTTTGATGGGTTGATACGTGAGCCGCACTTTTTTCCTCTTTCCACATTTTCTCAAAAAGAGATACCTACCCACTTTTACCCATATATGTCCAAACCAAGTTCACTTTTAACAGTTTGAAAAAAATTTGGGCATTGGGTATATGATATTCATTATAATAAAGGTTTTTTGTATTTCCCAATGAATGAAAAACAAAACGATATTGTTGCCTTTACTGACGTTTCGCTATTTAATGCTAATAGCTTTATCAAAGTATTATTAAACCGGAATTTACAAAATCTCAGCATGTATATAACAAAGAGTTAAGGGGTGAGAAAATAGACTTAGGTCAAGTTAAAGGGACATATTGAAAGTCAAAATAACAATGAAGATCACTAAACCAAATAACAAAGGTAATAGTATATCTGTTATGATATCAAAACAAAGTTTACTAACTTGATCATCGTTCGTCAGACTGGGGTCATTTTTCGTTGTCAGGTTGGTCATTTGGTAATGATAACAAAATCAAGTGTAAATTGTTGGATTTGATAAGTGTGTACAATTATAAAAGTAGTGTGTGTTTACATAGTGAACTTGCTTATCACATTCGTGTTGGTTTTGTCACTTGATGGGGGAGGGGGGTGTTGTAACCAGGTCAAATTCTGTTTTAGTCCATCATTCCAATTCAGACAACTTGGATTCCACTTGATATGAAGTGCTTCTGATGATGTTAGACGTTCTTTGTGATTTCTGAAGTTTTTCTGGATGTTGATTTCAATATTGTCAAAATCAATTTTGTGGCCTGATTCTATAGCGTGTAGACCTATGGCTGATGATTTTTGAAGTTTTTTTCTAGTTCAACTTTTACCCATGTTTCCCACATTTTCAACGAACAAATTGTCTACTTTTTCCCATGTCATTTTCTAGAAATACCTCCCCCCCAACTTCATCCAATTTTAAACGGAATGCTACTCACGTTTTTGCCCACTTTTACCCGTGTTCACAATGAAAAAAACTTGACTGGAAAACTATCTAATCGCACTTATTGTGTGAAACTTAATGATACTCTTCAGTTTTCCAGTCTGAAGTAAGCTGGACCGGATTCTATTCTAGAAGTCATTAGGTTCAAAGAGTGGAGTTCCTAATCAATGAGCCACACCTCCACAAAACGTGCTCTTTTTTTCATCCTTCTGGTTTATTGATGATATCTCAAAGTAGATATGCAGTAAGTCTATTTGACATGTATGAATTCTCCATGAAAAACACCCATCAAGAAATGAATATAAGAACAAACAGTTTAGCGAAGAGTCTCTTTTCGCCGACTAGAGGGTGCATAGATCATATCTTCACTCTCCGACAGATCCTAGAACATAGACACACTTTTAGGCGTCCAACAATCGCCATATTTCTTGACTTGAAGGCGGCCTTCGTCTCCGTGGATCGAAAGGTACTATGGCAATGTTTGACTGTGAAGGGAGTGCCAAGAAAGTACATTGCACTAATCAAGGCACTCTACTCAAACTCACGTAGCCGTGCAAGGGCTTATGGGGAATTGTCATCTGAATTGATAACAACCAGTGGTGTCCGTCAAGGATGTCCAATTTCCCCATTCCTCTTTAACTTCATCATAGATATGCTAATGGAAATATCCTTAACTGAACTTAACGACTTAGGAATCAACTTGCTACCAGGGAATAGTCTTATGGACTTAGAATATGCAGACGACATAGTCCTGTTAGGGGAGGATGCTGACAAAATGCAGAGTCTTCTGAACACCTTGAGCAGCAATCTTCGTATGTTTGGCATGCGATACGCCCCTGTAAAATGTAAGATGCTGCTACAGGACTGGACTACGTCTATCCCTAGCTTAGTGATAGGGAGTGAAGTGATAGAACATGTTGATCACTTCACCTATTTGGGAAGTTGTATCAGCACCAACGGATTGATTGGTGACGAAATCTCAGCACAAATCCAAAAAGCTCGGGCTGCTTTCGCTAACTTACACCGTCTCTGGCATAGGCGTGACATCCGGCTATCAACCAAGGGACGTGTGTACTGCTCAGCAGTTCGCTCCGTCCTTCTCTATGGCTCTGAAACATGGCCAATACGAGTTGAAGACATGAAAAGGTTGTCTGTTTTTGATCATAGATGTTTACGATCTCTTTCTCGCGTTAGGTGGTATAATAAGGTAAGTAATGTTGACGTTAGGCGTAGAGTGTTGGGCAAAGAGGGAAAATCAATCGACGAGGCTATAAAGTTATATAGATTGAGATGGCTAGGTCACGTGCTGCGCATGCCTAACCATCGCCTCCCCCGACGGACGGGCATTACTAGCTGATATAGGTGCAGGTTGGAAAAGAGTAAGTGGTGGCCAAACAAAAACATGGCATCAATCCATGAAATCCTTGACAGTTAAACTGAGTCAGGTAGGGAGATGCAGACTTCCGGGTTGGGGCCCGCCCTCGGGACTCTAAGAATCAATGGCTGGAGACACTAGGTGACATGGCTCAAAATCGTTGTCAATGGCTTACGCAGATGTATTCAGTCTCTGTAATCTTTCATATTCCTTTCTACCATTACTCATTCTGTTTCACTCTTATACTTGTCAAAACTCTATTGATTCTCTTCACTCATCTTCTTGTCTACCTTTGTGTGCTATTTGGAACGTGGCAACTCGAACTGCTGCACTTCGGTGCCAAGTTCTATGTTGAATCCAGACAGACTTTTCGCCGGCGAATTCATTCACTTAGCTATGATATTGCAATTATATATACCTATTTGTTGTGTGTGTGTACATTACGTTTGTCAGACGAGAATAGAATTTAGTTAGAGTTATTGTTTACTTCCTCAGAATATTTCGAAAAGTGCGATGAATAGTCAAACTGTAACAATGGGGAGATGGGTGAAGATTAGTGAGTGTAAATAAACTAGGGTTACGTAATATGAGAAATCTGCAGAAGAATAGAGTGTTAATGAAACAACATGGAGACAAGTGTCCAAAATAAATTATGTCGCATATAGATACAGACATATAAGGTTAGTTAAGAAAAAGACGTCACTAAAATATCATACGGTGCGTCGGTGGCATAGCGGTTAGGATGCTCGCTGACCATGCATATGCTCGGTCGGTCGGTCGGTTTTCCACATAGAACTTTGCACATATGTGCGGCGGTTCAAGTCGCCACACTCAATGTAGCACACAAAGCAAGAGAAGAAAGTAGAAGAAATGCATAATATAGACAGTAAACAGAGGTGTGAGACAAAGGAATAGTAATAATGGAGAACAAAACAGTTTCATTGGAAATCATAAGACACAAGGAGTGGATGCTTCTGCGTTACCCATTGTGAATGATTTTGAGCCATGTCACCAATTGTTTCCAACCATTGGTGTTTACCGTCCCGAGGACCCCAACCAGTCAGGAAGTCTACATCTTCCTCCGTGGCTTAGACTAACTGTTGTGGATTTCATTGACTGGTGCCATGTTTTCGTTTGACCGCCGCTAGCTCTTTTCCAGCCTGGCCCTACATCAGCTAACACTGCCCATTGTCGAGGGAGGCGATGACTAGGCATACGTAGCACATGTCCTAACCATCTCAGTCGATGTAGCTTCACAGTCTCGTTGACTTTTCTCCTCCTTACCTAGCAGTCGACGCCTAACCTCAATATTGCTCACCTTATTATACCACTTCACGCGGGAGATATAACGCAGACACCTATGATCGAACACAGATAATCTTTTCATGTCTTCTGCTCTCAATGGCCAGGTCTCACAGCTGTAAAGGAGGACGGAGCGGACCTCTGAGCAGTACACACGCCCATTGGTCTGTAGTCGGATATCACGTCTACGCCAGAGACGGCTTAAACTGGCATATGTGAAACTAGCCCTCTGTATTAGTGCTGAGATTTCGTCAGAGATCAACCCGTTGGGACTGATGGTACTTCCCAAGTAAGTGAAGCGGTCAATGTGCTCTACCACTTCACTTCGCTAAGCCAGAAACAATGCTGGTGAAGAGGAAAGGTTGGGCATGAGGCTAGCAACCCCATCCTGTAAAATAAACACTGCTACAGAAACTTCAAGCCACTAGCTTGAAGCCCTATGTTCCACTGGGGAACGTGAAGAAAAAAGGAAAAAAATATCATACAAAAAATGCACAAAATAGTTTAACTTGGAATTATACCCAAGGCAGAAACAATTAGGGGATGAGAATTTTCATTTGTGTGTAGATAAATCTGAGTTCTACCATCAGAAATGCAAAGTATGCGGAAACTTACCGTTTTCGGGAGGCTTGTTTTGACTTTGTAGATGACTTTGAATGAATTCTCCTAACACATATTGAGTGACCAGTGTTGAATATGTTCAGTTATGGTACCCCTTATCGACCCACCGTTACCTTGACGTAGCGAAGAGGGATAATGTTATTTGGCTCGAACGACTTATATATCTCACTCGCTCCACAAGAGCAAGTAAATTGGTAGATATAGAAGTGGTCAAATACAATAGTTTATCTTTAGAGTTGTTGAAGAACAATAAGTGGCATGAGAATACCAGTAATAATGTAGCAACAGAGAATGTTCTTTTCAGGGTGTTAGGTTTTCTTTTCCTTGCGTTATCGCCATATTCATGTGTAGAAATCTTCTTCGGCACGGAGATGGAGTGTTCTTCGTTGGTTTCGGGCTTTGCATGTTTATCTATAAAGCATAAGAGATAGCCATTCGCAAGTAGTGTCTTCCTCATAAGAGTGATCTCTTCTTCTACTGATTCGGGGCTGCGGATTCTTTGGATTCTAGCCGCAAGAGATGTTATGAGGTTCCGCTTGCTATTAATAGTTATCCAACTGTTAAAGTTTGTCTCAACTGGCCATTCCACGTAGGCTTCTTATATACTGGTGTCTATTCAAAGTCCCATCGGTTTTCTGTGTTAGATGGACGTCGAGAAAGGAGAGTCTGTCTGGTTTGTACTTCAATTGTAAATTTGATGGCTGGGTGGGTGGCAGCTGTTAAAAACTTGATAGACATTATTTAGGTCATATTTGTCATCAGAAATAATGAAACTGTGCTAGTGACTTGCTACAGGACGGAGTTTCCTGGAGTCAGTTCTAGTGAGGAGTCGTGACCAGTGTGAGGTCCATGCAGTCAAGTGTGAGGATGGATTTCCCACCGATGACATTGGTTGGTGCCAGTCGTGCTAAATACATCACGAATTGGTAGAAGTTAGAATTCATGGGCCATCGAGTCGGGTCCCAGTGGTTGCCTTGTAACCGTAAGGTCCTCGGTTCGAACCCTGGTTGTGGGTGCTTACTGGCGATGATTCCCAAACTAGGCTGATGAAACAGCTGTCCAGTATCCCCTGGGTGGTTTTCAATGATTCTCTAACTGATATCAATCTGTGATCAACTCGTAAAAACAAATCTAATCCTTACAAACCAACTCTTGAAAATATTTAATTACAGAGGGTGGAGGTTGATTACAACAGTGAATGATTACTGGATTGAGTCACTCAGTACACTGCGAGCCATTCAGTCATCAGTTCATCTCCATTTCGATTACCTTGGCATAGACAACCCTCTAATGCCATAAGATTGTCTATACCAATTTAGCTTTGGTACTACAACATAAAAATGTGCAACGGACTACATAGTTTAAAGTCGAATCACAACACCAACAAGAAACCATCATCAAAGACCACAAGAAAATTCATCCTACCATACATGAGAAATATCTCTGAAATAACAAGTAGAATACTGAAACCGTTTGATATAGATATAGCACACAAGCCAGTCAAATCGCTTAATTCGATATTATTGCAAACCGAAATATCCAACAGAAAAAGGAGATAAAATTAATACCATTTACAAAATAAATTGGATGAACTGTAACAGACATTACATCGGTCAAAGTGGGCGTCCCCTTCGAATCAGAATCCAAGAACACAAATCAGCTGTGAAAAGACATGATATATATTCTTTAGTATCAATACATACAGACAATTATGGACATCAATTTGATTGGGATAATGTCAAAATCGTAGACAGAGGAAACACCAAAAGTGCAGTCAGGGAATTCCTAGAAGTCTGGTACTCAAACGAAAATGTAATTAAGAAACACGTTAATATAGACCAAATATACCAACTAATAAAAAGTAAATCAGGTGACCAGAAAGTTTAAAATCCAAGTCAATAGAAAATGGTCAATACATATGTAAAGATGGTTACTGGGAGACGCAATTATATCACTCATGAAGAAATCATTTCACTTAATGCTAAATATTGCGTTGAAGATGTTGTCCAGAAGGGGGACGACGAAAGCTCCGCAACTAAACCAACCAGCTCAGAGAACACTATTAACTGCAAATCATCCATGTGAGCTACAAATCTTCTCTATAGTTATGGTTTATCAATTTTCAAAATGTGTTATTTACATTTCACCTGACACTGGTCTTCTTGTTTTCCAGGCTAATGGATGGTATACCTGCGCTTTAAGTCTTACCTATCGTATTCTATCAAATATGGGATTTGAAGAGGGCAAAGGTGGGTCGGCGCTGACTCCGTACACTGCTCAGGTAGGTGGTGAGCATGACCTTTCTTTCTTTTCAAACCTTCTTTCAGGTCTGATTTATATTTTTAATAATGATGATAATAATTTCCTTTATTCCAAAACAGTAATGATGGTGATGAAATGTGGGATTCTCAGCATTCGGTACAATACTACCGCATCTAATTTACTCGACAACAGCAAAAATAAATCCGGCATAAATCCGACCCAAACAAACTGGTTGGCTCTAACGAGGTGTGCAACATAGATGGCACTGAAATAGAAACCAAGGCGGAAATTAAATACCTAGGTGTCATTCTATCTGCTGATCTTTCCTGGTCGTCTCATATCTTGGCGATTTCAAAGAAAATATTCCGTCTTACCTTCTACATCAAGAAGATAAAACATTCTGGTATAACCCAACCTTTACTCCTACAATTTGTTAACTCTCGCATTCTGCCTATTATTCTCTATTGTTCCCCATTAGTTTTTCCCGGGCTACTGAAGAAACACTATAACATATTACTCTGGATGTTAAAGGTTGTCAGCAGGGCAAGCAACGTGCCACTTAACCAGCTTGTTAATATTCTGGTTGACAGGCACATAGACTCATGTGAAAAATGGACCAAATCCATTTTATCTAACTCACACCACCCTCTTCACTCACAACTCTCCCCTTGCATCTCATCAGGCAAAGCCAGAAGCCTATATAGAAAACTATATGCTCGCACCAACAAGTACAAAAACTCAACCATACCCTACTTAGCTCGCGTTCTGTGTGATAAAGAAAGCATTAGGCGTGACACCTATAATTCATTAAATAGTCATTAGTACAACTGGACCTCGTCTTTCCAACTCATATCATTTATAGGTACAACATTTTCTTTCTTTCTTTTCCTTTTCTCTCCCTTTCTATTATGTGCTGCTTTGTTTCTTTCTTCCGCTTACGCCAGTAAATATGACAGCTCCTACTTTTCTAACACCTTCAAACACTGTTCAACTTTGACTTTGCTACCGACATGCCAATATGTTGTTGTCATAATGAACTGTGGTTTCCTCAATCTATGTAGAATTCTATTTATTGATAATGTACTAACTGGATGCAATACTGTAGTAAAAATGCTGAAAATTCCATTCTGTATCACAAGTTCTGTTTGCGAATAAAGCAAATTATTATTATTATTATGAAAAATTTGTTTTACAGGGTATAATTAACCAAAATTGATTACAAATAGAAGAGAATAAAAGGGCCAGTTATTTTACTAATAACATACTCAGTCGTAGGTTTCACGCTTAACACATCATCTCTATCACATAGAACGTGGGCGGGTCAAATAGGGTATCGCTGAGTTTCGGTACTTGGTTTTTTGCTAGCATATTAACTCCTATAATGACTTCTAGTCCTGCTACCTGATGAGATGTAATGGAGGTGAGAGTTCGGAATATGAGGAGGTGTTGAAGGTCAGACAAGATAAATTTGAACCATTTGTCTCATGAGTTCAAATGTTATATCGACTACAGTAGTAACGAGCTGGCCAAGTGGCACACCACTTGTCCTAATTACGACTTTTAATAACCTTCACAATATGAAATAGTCATTTTTGAGTGGTCAAAGAAGGACTAAAGGGAAGCAGTAAAGCACAATAGGTAAGGTGCAAGAGTTAACAAATTGTAAAAGTAGAGGTTGAAAATAACCAACCAACAACAACATCAGCAACAACATCCAGCGCCAATCACCATCAACGGGAGGGATTTGAAAGAGGTTGCGTCATTCACTTGTCTAGGGGGCATTGTCTCAACTACAGGAGGAACGGACGAGGATGTCAAATCGAGAATCGGGGAGGCGAGAAACACATTCATCAACCTGAAACCAATCTGGAAATCTTCATCACTCAGCCTGCATCAACAACAAAATTCGGATTTTCAATACAAACGTCAAATCAGTTCTTATATACGGATCAGAAACTTGGCAGGTCACCAAGAATATTTCCAACAGCCTGTTGCAGACCTTTATCAACAGCTGTCTTCGTTCTATACTGAAGATCAGATGGCCGCCAGAAAGAATCACAAACAAGGAACTATGGGAACAAACGAAACAGGAACCAATCGCCCAACAAATATGCATGAGAAAGTGGAGATGGATTGGACACTCGCTGAGGAGGCCGCTGTTGGTGACATCGCGCGTCAGGCTAGTGCTCGAAAGGAATGCGAAAGGGAAGTGGCGATTGGGACGTCCAAGAGGAGTTAAAACAGTATGGACTAACATGGATGCAGGTGAAAAGTACAACAGAAGACAGAAGCAATGGAGACGTGTAGTTGAAGCCCTATGTTCCACTAAGTAACCCAAGGGAACAATAATACAATAAATAATAATAGAGGTTGAGTGATTTTTGATTGTCTTAACTTCTTAGCGGAGTAGTATGGTGGTGGTGGTGTTTTGATACAGACAATGGGTTCCAACGGAATATTATTCTCACATTCAATAGTGAGTGCATTAGCAACACAACACTACATATATGTATGTATTTGAACATACTATTTCATGCCGTTTAATGTGAAAAACCAAAATCAAACGCTCAGTGATTGGTTGAAGAATATAAACTATATAGATCACTTGAAGAAAATATATCTTGGCCTCCGTGTCTTGCCTTCTGCTGTCACAGTAGGTCTCATAGAACATTTACTCAGAAATCAACTAGATGTGGGATGACCAACGAAGAGAGGTCAGAGGATAAAACTATTCCCAAGGTATTTTATGCGCTTGACCTAGTTTCAATTTCAGTGCCCTCTATGCTACAAGTATGTGCTACAGGTGAACAGACCAGTTTATCCCTTGAAGATGAAGTTAACTGTCTGACATTTAGAGGGATTTAAGGTAAGACCATTCATTCAGCTTGGACCACTGATCGATACCTGACCGACATTAAGCTATTCAGTTTAGAACAGCCAGATCATCAGCGTATTTACCGAAGTCGATTTCATTCGAAAGAGGCAAGCCATGTAAGACAAAAAAATGAAAGGAGACAGAACGCCACCCAACTTGAGGGGGACTCCAGCTTCAGTAAGTAAGGCAGAGGAAGATTTGCCTTTATACACACTATACTTTTTTCTGCTAGAGAAATAAGAATGTGACCAGTTAACAGCCCAAGACGCGGTGGGTGTCAGGGTAAGCTTATTTAACAAGAGGCATCTGGGTACAGAGTCAAAAGTATTTTCATGGGACACTAGTAACTAGTGTGACGTGTCTAGTCCTTTCTTTGGTGCAGACTGAATTCTATCAGTCAGGTTTGCAATGTGGCCACCATTCTAGGTAGCTCGCCATCATGGTGCACATTGATTTGATGGTATTAGATAGTTGGAGGCGATTGGCAACAGGAAGCCTTGGACCTAGGTTTCGTGCTAGTTGGCACTCGTCAGCAAGGCGTATCTACAACTTTGCCGATTGCCTCCAACTATCTAATATCATCAAATCAATGTGCACCGTGATGGTGAGCTACCTAGTGACATGGTGGCCACATTGCAAACCTGACTGATAGAATTCAGTCTGCACCAAAGAAAGGACTAGACACGTCACACTAGTTACTGACTAGTGTCCAATCAAAATACCCACTACAGTCCTACGGGAAGTCAATCGCGAACCTGAATAGCTCAGTGGTAACGTCTCTGACTGCAGCACTGCGTGACGTGGGTTCGAATCTCAGAAGAGACATGAGTTTCTTCAAGCTGGTCGCAGATACGCCTTGCTGATGAGTGTCAACTAGCAGGAAACCTAGGTCCAAGGCTTCCTGTGGCCGATCGCCTCCAACTATCTAATATAGTCAAAAGTGGATGTGTAGTTAGAGGAAGGTACACCGAACGTATGTCGGCAGTTATTTCATGGTGATCATCTTGTTTTTGTACATTGCAGGTGTTAAACAACTTTGATAGGTCACCATAAGTTGGTGGTTCAGTGGCAGAATACTCTCTCCACACACACACACACACAAACAGGGTCCGGGTTCCATTCCCGACTGATTGGCTGACTCCTAAACCTCGCTTAACCGATAGTACACCGGATAAAGAGAGAAGGTGTTGGGTATATGACTAACAACTCCACGCTTAAAACAAACCAAGATTACTGCTACTGGAACTTCTGTCTGTCTGGATTCAACATAGAACTTGGCACTGAAGTGCAGCAGTTCCAGTTGCCATGTTCCAAAGAGCACACAAAGGTAGACAAGAAAATGAGTGAAGAGAGTCAATAGAGTTTTGACAAGTATAAGAGTGAAACAGAATGAGTAATGGTACAAAGGAATATGAATGATTACAGAGACTGAATGCATCTGCGTAAACCATTGACAACGATTTTGAGCCATGTCACCTATTGTCTCCAGCCATTGATTCTTAGAGTCCCGAGGGCGGGCCCCAACCCGGAAGTCTGCATCTCCCTACCTGACTCAGTTTGACTGTTAGGGATTTCATGGATTGATGCCATGTTTTTGTTTGGCCACCACTTACTGTTTTCCAACCTGCACCTATATCAGCTAGTAATGCCCGTCGGGGGAGGCGATGGTTAGGCATGCGCAGCACGTGACCTAGCCATCTCAATCTATGTAACTTCATAGCCTCTTCGATTGATTTTCCCTCTTTGCCCAACACTCTACGCCTAACGTCAACATTACTTACCTTATTATGCCACTTAACGTGAGAAAGAGATCGTAAACATCTATGACCAAAAACAGACAACCTTTTCATGTCTTTAACTCGTATTGGCCATGTTTCAGAGCCATAGAGAAGGACGGAGCGAACTGCTGAGCAGTACACACGTCCCTTGGATGATAGCCGAATGTCACGCCTACGCCAGAGACGGTGTAAGTTAGCGAAAGCAGCCGGAGCTTTTTGGATCCGTGTCTAGATTTCGTCACCAATCAATCCGTTGGTGCTGATACAACTTCCCAAATAGGTAAAGTGGTCAACATGTCCTATCACTTCACTCCCTATCACTAAGCTAGGGGTAGATGTGGTCCAGTCCTGTAGCAGCATCTTATATTTTACAGGGGGTCGCATATCAAACATACGAAGATCGCTGCTCAAGGTGTTCAGAAGACTGCATTTTGTCAGCATCCTCCCCTAACAGGACTATGTCATCTGCATATTCTAAGTCCATAAGACTATTCCCTGGTAACAAGTCGATTCCTAAGTCGTTAAGTTCAGTTAAGGATACTTCCATTAGCATATCTATGATGAAGTTAAACAGAAAAGGGGAAAGTGGAAATCCTTGAACTTAAAAACTTCACGTTGAAGCCTGATATTCCACTTGGAGGAATCCTACCTAAGACCCATCAACTCTACTTCTTTGCATGGATTGTTTTCTTTACCGACACTCGAACACTAAAGCATTATCCCCTGAGTTACAGAGCTAATGTCATTTCGTTATCTTTTGTCTATGATAAGCCTCAGGTGGAACAAAATATTTAGGCATCTATGGGAAAATGACTTTATTTGGTATTGTTTGTATACCAGAATCAGTAAAAGTAGGCTGAGTATTCAAGTGTTGGTTTGCACGGATTAGATTTGATTGGTTACAAGATTTCATCATGAGCTAACATCGGTTAGAGAGCCATTGGAAACCAGAACTAGAGTACTGGA
The DNA here is from genome assembly GCA_944472155.2 of Trichobilharzia szidati. Classification (NCBI taxonomy): domain Eukaryota; kingdom Metazoa; phylum Platyhelminthes; class Trematoda; order Strigeidida; family Schistosomatidae; genus Trichobilharzia; species Trichobilharzia szidati. The sequence goes on along the minus strand of OX235276.1, from coordinate 22,733,905 downwards.
CAGCGGTTTGTCGCCATAGTTTAGGACTGCTTATCAGTACACGCACTCATCAAGATTCGAACTCAAGACCTTCCGGTTCCAAGGCGAGCTAGCTCGTAGACCATGAAGCCACTGACACCCGACCCAGTGGCTTATGAATTCCAACTTCTACCAATTTACCTGGGTTCTAGTAGGAAGTCGTGACCAGTGGGGTACAGCAGTTCTAGTGTGAGGACAAATACTCTCCAGCGATGACACTGGCTAGCACCAGTCGCACTATATCATGCGTATCTTAGTGGGCTATGCGCTCGTCTCATAACCGGAAGGGTTTGGGTTCGAATCCTGGCAGTGGGGTGGATGCGTACTGATGAAGAGTCCCAAAACCAGGCTGGTGAAACAGATGGTTGTCTAGTACGTGAGTACTGGTTTTCCATTGTTTCTTTAACCAATGTCAGCGCATGATGAAATCCTGTAAACTAAGACGATATACTAGGCTGTAAACGACTATTTCACATCGCATACATTGTATTCAGTAGTAGTGTTTTCCTCTCTCCACTATATCTCCTTGTTAAGTTTTTTATCTTCGTCTTCTCCTTTTAGATTTGGCTTACTCGACTAGCCTTATTAGTACGTACACGGAATTATGACCTGGCTGAACGTGAACTAGCCACCTTTCAAAATTTAGATGCACCAAATGTTTATTTTGAATATACACCTGAATTGTATCCTGGACGAACAGGTTAGTTAGTCAATTAGTCGGGAGAATGGTTTTTCATATGTATATGTGACTTTCAGCCTATTTATTAGCTCCGACTGTATTCTTATACTTTAGCGAATGAAGCTAGGCGGTTACTGTTAATTCGACAAATGGATGACCATAAATGTCCACAGTCCCTGACAAGATTAAACTGATTGCACAAAACCCGCTTTCTGCATAAAGCACAGAGGAAGATACGGTGAGCATGGTACTCACAATCATAGTACTGTGGTGAGAGCTGTCTGTTAGCCAAAATTTGGTAGACAGCAATTTGCGTCAATGTTGTTTACGTCCCAAATCTTGGTCATGAGAAAATAAACAAGAACAAAGACTAACTCAACAACCAATCACAGCAGACTTTGCGTGGGCGGATACGATTTGCAGATATATGGCCTGACTTTCAGAGAAACAGCCACAAATAGATGACAGATTAACCTACAGCGAAAAAACAACCAATCAGAAGACTCTGTTTCTCTGCTAACAATAACGCCAATAATAATATACATAAAAATCTATAAATATCTGTTGGTTTTCTCAATAGAGGATATGTTGCCTGGCCGTTGTCCTCTGTCGTTACAGTACTACTTGAAGGAAATTAAAGAAATATATATTCAAGGCGGTCCGGTGAGATTCCTAGTCAATGTGTGACCATGAGATATTGAATTTTGAAGTCATTTTCTAGCTTATCCAATGAATAATTCAAACTTGAGGCAAAATTATCCCAGTGTATTATTTGAAAGGCTTAACAGAACACCTGGATAACGTCAGCCGAGTTACACTCCTTACTGTGTTGTTGGTTGTTATCGTAAGCATAAACGTCTAAAGTGCAAGTTAAAGTAGGCAGTTTAAAAATACTTCTACTGGCACTATACATAAAATTATAATTGAGTAGTATCTGTATACCAGCAAGAATTTGAGCACATGTGGTTTTTTCTTTCTTCACTTCCTTGCTCTTGTAGTCTCAAATCATCTAATGTCGAGAAAATCTACAAGCTTGATTATCATTATAGTACGAGCCAGGAGATATGCTGTGTGAATATGACTCACTTAGTTGACTTTTCAGGGGTGTGTGACTTCTTCAGTAAATGTAGTAAATCAACCGTCATTATTAGAAACGAAGCTGTCAACTATGACACTGTGGTTGAATGTAAAATTCCATATTAGATGAGTCTATTTCAAATATCATACAGTGGTGATACAGTGTTAATAACTGAATGACAAGGTTTTGAGCATAAATTATTGCCACTCATGATCATATCAATTTAGTCACATGGCTTCACAATTTGTCTTTTGTATATATTTTCTCTCTTTCTGTCTCTCCAACTTCTCCTTGTGGTGGTTTCTTGCCAATTTCCATGCCTTCGGTATAGGCACTGCGTCATCCCGATTGCACGTGTGTGGTGTTGAATCGGTAAACAAAGATTCACTGATTAATCCCCCTCTCTCTCCACCTAACTATATTAGATTTCTAATACTTTCATCCTGTCCCACCCTATTTTGTAATTAATTATATGCTGATGAATGCAGTGCAATGGCTGAGCCTTCTTCCAGGTTATTTAACTCAGCAGGGTCAATCAGCTAAATTTTTATATTCCAATAATCTAATTGACCTCACTAACAGTCATTAATTATGTGGTATTTGCTAAGCTATATTATTTTTCTTAAGTGGATCCATGTGGTCTTTAAGCTCCTTACATGGCGATATCGTTTATGTACTCCAAGTCTACTGGCTGTTTTCGCTTGGTATCAGTTCAACTCTTTCAGAAAACATCTATATATTGAAATAGCCTTTTACAGGTTATTACACATCTCTACTCAGTTTCATAAAATGTGTGAGAAGGGGGAGGAGATTAGTACACTTTCCTTGAATCATTTATCAGTTTAGTAAAGTGTGTATATATATACCACTAATATATATTTGCAAAGCTAATCATTTCATGTATAATATAATTTTTATTTGTTAATTTTCTATTGACTTTAGGTTCTATTATTCCATTCTCCTTAAGACTACTTCATGCTGAATTACCGTTTCATTTAAATCGTCCTACTGAAGCATTAGATCGTTTGTATTATTTACATGCTATAATTGTTCGGGTATGTATTGATTATAAATGTTTACTTTGATTTAACTGTAATACTTTTGTGTGTGAATCTATCTATCCTACCTACATGTGTACATGATGACTATGTGAACTTACCCCGACCGATAGCTGCTACCTTGACGTGGTGGTCGGGCTTGCACATTGCAATGAACCAACAAGCTACACTGGCTGGAACTATTGTTCCTGCAGGTCCTCCTATCATGCCAGGAAGGTTTTTAGGATAGTGATTAGACTAAAAGCAGTTACCGGCATAGTGTAGGAATTTTATATTTTACACTATGCTCGGGGTCTGTAGGCGAAGTCGTACTGCTGGGGAACAGGGATGTAACGGCAGTGAGGTGTTTCCCTCAGGTGATCAGCATGCCATCTATGCTGTCTCTCCACACTCTGGAGAGAGGGGGTTGGAAAAGGTCGACCCCAAAAATTGTACATCCCGACTTACCCAACGGTGGTCCGTAACCGGCGGTAAGTTTACTAATACGGAACCAAACCAAAAAACCAGTTCATGCAGGTTTTTGTGTGTTGGGCAGGCCTCAAGCAGTTGTCCCCTGGGCTCTGCGGTCACGCAACACTAATCCTCTTTCTGTTTCATGTACCACCCGAAGAATCAATCAACTTCTATGGTGTGGGCAGCTGGGAAGTAACAACCGCTCACACACACTTCCAAGAGCACACGAAGCCTCCCCGAGCATCATTCATGTGAACTTACGATCATTTACCTGACACTGTCAACCACCAGTAAGGGCTCCGACTTTGAATCTCACTTCATCTTGAGCAGCTGGGTGTGGCGGTGTTTGGTCGATCAGCTTTCATACAATAACTGTCTGGCTCATGTGTTGGTCAGTTCAGATCTAATTAACTGAGGTTTTCAACGTACGCATACAGGTAGGACTGACTTAAATTCGTCATTTATAAATTACACAGTTTGAGGTGAGCAGCTCATCACAAATTCCTGTGGAAGTCGAGGAACATGTGTCACATCACAATGTGTGATAGCATAAATGGCAATCAAGAAAAAGAGCGAATGAAGTGTCATGATTGATTTGAATAATTGCTGGCTAGCTGGAAATGATTTAATCCCGAGAGAGTCATTTCATCCATTTCCGGGGGGGGGGTGTGGGGTTGTGACCTCGTCAGGGGCTATACCTGTTGGTCGTCAGTCTGAGCTCAAAGGTGGGGAGGGGGCAATCAGTTCAAATCAACTGAATCCCATATTTATGTATAACAATCAGTGTAACTAGTAATCGTGTGTTTTGTATGCAAAATAGGTAAATAATTCACAAGAAAACTAAGATGAAACAGCTGTGCAGTAGTCCAGTGCTAGTTTTCCATGGTGGTTCTCTAACTGATATCAATCTGCGGTCTAGCTCGTAAAAAAATATTTAATCCTTACAAACCAACTCTTGAAATTAAATATGATGCTCGTTGATGGTGACTTGCTACAGGACGGAGTTTCCTGGAATCAGTTCTAGTGAGAAGTCGTGACCAGCGAGGTCCATCTAGTCGGGAGTGAAGTCGGAATGAAGTTCCCACTGATGACATTGGTTGGTTGTCGCGCTAGATGCATCACGAATCGGTAAAAGTAAGAATTCATAAACTGGCCATTGAATCGGTTCCCAGTGGCTGAATAGTATACGAGCTTGCCTTGTAACTGGAAGGTCGTGGGTGCGTACTGCTGATGATTCCCAAACTAGGTTGATGAAACAGCTGTGCAGTGTACTCCCTGGTTTTCTGTAGTGATTCTCTAACGGATATCAGTCCACCGTGGTCAAACTGGAAAGACAAATCAAATCAAATCTTGAGGAAAGAAAATGCTCGTCTGATTAATTATTACGAGTAAACTAACAAATGAAGCAAAATTTGGTCGAAATTATCTTTTATTATTAGCATTTATCAACAAACCATGTGTGTGTGTGTGTGCAGGATCTCTGATGAATCATCACCTTGAATGCCATCGTCATCTAGACCAAATGACCAGCGTCAAGTAAATGTGACGAAACGCAGCTACGGATAATTTTTGTCTGCCCTTTGTCAAACCACAATGGGAGATGTTCAGTAATACGTTGGCTAAGCTGGCTGTTAGTAAACCCAACATGACTGTCGCCTTAGGTGCAGTTGAATGGATAAATACAATACATTGTTATTATTGTTCCCTTGGGTTCTTAGTGGAACATAGGGTTTCAACTGCACGCCTGCACTTGCTTCTGTCTTTTGCTGTACTTTTCACCTGCACCCATGTTAGTCCATACGGTTTCAACTCCTCTTCACACGATCTCCTCCATGTCACCCTAGGACGTCCCACTCGCCACTTCCCTTTCGAGTTCCACTCGAGCTATGGGCTGACGCGCAATGTCACCTAGCGGCCTCCCCAGCGAGTGTCCAATCCATCTCCAATTTCTCCTGCATATTTGTTAGGCGATTGGTTCTTGTTTTATTTGTTCCCATAGTTTCTTGTTGGTGATTCTTTTCGGCCATCTGATCTTCAGTATAGAATGAAGACAGTTGTTGGTAAAGGTCTGCAACAGGCTGTTGGAAATATTCTTTGTGACCTGCCAAGTTTCTGATCCGTATAGAAGAACTGACTTGACGTTTGTATTGAAAATCCGAATCATTTTGTTGTTGATGCAGGCTGAGTGACAGTGGAAGATTTCCAGATTGGTTTCAGATTGATGAATGTGTTTCTCGCCTTCCCGATTCTCGATTTGACATCCTCGTCCGTTCCTCCTGTAGTTGAGACAATGCTCCCTAGATAAGGAAGTGAATGAAGTAACCTCTTTCAAATCCCTCCCGTTGATGATGATTGGCACTGGATGTTGCTGCTGCTGTTGTTGTTGGTTGGTTATTTTCATAACCTCCGTCTTGTCTCTTTTCACCTGGAGTCCTATCTTCTCTGGCTGCTTCTTCGACCAGTTTGTCGGTTCTCGCTTGTAAGTCTTCGATTTTGTGTGACATCAAACATAAATCATCCACGCGCGAAATCCAGGTCTTCTAGGTTCTTCACGTCGGTCCAGGATATCCCTGTCTTCTCGTTTCCCACTGTCTGACGCATAATCCAGTCCACCACAATTAGGAATATCATTGGTGATAATAAGCACCCTTGTCTGAATCCTGTGTTTACTCCAAACGCCTCACTGAGTTTTCCGTTGTGGATCACTTGACATGTGCCGTTGTCATACAGTTGTTGAATAAGGTTGATGAATATTTGGGGTACGCCGTAGCACTTTAGTAGTTTCCAAATTACTTCACGGTCAACGCTGTCGAAGGCCTTCTCAAAGTCTATAAAGTTGAGGTAGAGATTTGATTGGCATTCCATGCTTTATTCGATGATGATGCATAGAGTTGCAATTTGGTCAGAACATGATTTGCCTTTCCTGAATCCAGCTTGTTCTGGTTGGAGTTCTGTATCCAGTGTGTCCTTTATTCTCTCCAGGATGATACTACTCAGGATTTTACTTGGCGTCGACAGGAGCATGATTCCTCGCCAGTTCTTGCAGAGTTGTAAGTCGCCCTTCTTTTGTAGTTTCACTAGGTAACATTTCCTCCAGTCGGTAGGCACCTTTCCCTCCTTCTAGACCCTTTGCAATAATGGAGTCAGCATATCTGCTGTCGTTTCTGGGTCCGCTTTCATACAATACATAGACGTGGCAAAACTATTTATCTAGCTTATCCTTCGTTTGAATCCAAATCATTCGTCGGTTAGAGAATGACAAACAAGGGAATACTGATGATTGGATTTCATCTGGTTGTCAGTTTGCTTTAATTGCCTTGCGATCGATACGCGTTAGTTAAATTCTTATTTTACTCGGAATATTCTTGCTTTCTTTCTTTCTCATATTTGTTTCTTTTTTTCTTGTGTTATGTAGATTCGAAGTAATCTTGAGAAAGGTTTCAAAGAAGACGGTTTGACAAGTGAATCAGATCCTATTTATCGACAAAGTAAGTTTTATTTTACTTATGCTTGTAGTCGCACATGTCATCGTTATTTATAGGTCCTGTTGTAACAAAAGAAGACAAGGGCCAGGCAACAGATCGTTTATTAAGGAAAATCAACACATATTTATAGATTTTAATGTACATTATTGTTAGTAGAAAATACAGTCTTTTGATTGGTTGTTTCTCACAGAAAGTTGACCTTGCATCTCTTTTTGGCTGTGTCAGATCATCATCTAAATGCTAACTGTATCCGCCTACGCAAAGCCTTTGTTCTCATTTTCTCACCACCAATATTGGGGACATAAACACTGACGTCAATTACTGTCTACCAACTTTGGCTAGCAGCCAGCTCTCACCACACTGTTATCCGTGGTATGACGTATTCAACAATGAGGTGGTTGGATAGGTTTTTGTAACAGCAACATGAATATATGCAGAAGGTCAGGGTTCGATTCCCGACCAATGCACTCTTAAACCTCGCCTAGCTGGGGGGAGGGTATTCATCCGCCCGGAAAAAATGGAAGCTAAACGAGACTGTACTATGAAAAAACAATCAACAATATCACGCGACTATCGAAAATTTGCAAAAGCATGTAGCCATTTGTGTGTTTTTTTTATTTGGAATAAAGCAAGGAATGGAGGAATATATACGAATTTGCCTTTGTTTGTAGTACATAATTCTTAGAACCACCTGCTTAGAGTAGGTCCAGTGTGTGTTGCCTTCAAAGTGTAATCCATGCATATAAGAATAAAACTTGTGCACTGTGGTGGTAGAGTGTAATTCCATTATGGGTAAAGTTTATTTTGATTAAGTCTCACAGTGTTATACAGTAATATTTACTAATGACCACATTTCGAGCACAGTTTATTGCTCATAATCATATCAAGTTACTCACCCAACTCTTTCCCTTCATTTATATACATGTGTGGAATCGATGAGATATTGGAATAAAATTTAATATACAATAATGTACATTCAGAATTAATAATATGAGTGTTATTGATCAATTACAATCAGATGGGAAATAAGATGAGTGTTCTTATAGTCAAAATAAGTAACTTGTTAGAATGTCGTGACGTGCTTGAATTGAAATAGAATTATGAGATTATTTATTATCCTCCTCGGATTTGACTGGCGGTAATAATATCTTCCATATTTTTAGTATTTGCATTGAGTCATTTTTGTTGCATGTGTTGGGTGCAGATTCGAAGAACAAGGATTCAGTAATCAACCTCTCTTGCTCCCCACCTACCTATATTACTTCTTAGAATCTTAACCCTCTCCCACCCTATTGTGTGGTTGTGTGTTAATGCATGTAGTGCAATTGCTGAGCTGTTTTCTGAATTACTTATCTTCTCGGGATCCACCATTCTTACCTTAGCCACTAGATTCTTATGTTCCGACAATCTGACTACCCCCGACCTACTAATTTGACCTATATAGGGTTGACCTCGTTCACAGATATTGCAAGGTATTTTGTAAATTATATTATTTTGTTTAATTGGGTCAACTGGGTCCTTTAACCTACAGAGCTTGCCCTACCTGATTGAGTTTGTAGGTTTAAATGCCACTCTAATTCCTGCTCAATTATTAATCCTACGTAGAGAGGGTCTCAGATGTCCCCTCCTTATATGGCATAACAGTAGATGCCTTATATTCTCTCTTATTTATGTTATCATTACTAGTTTGATAATTATTAATTGTAGAGAATATGTGAATACCTTGATATAATCATGAGCAATAAGTTGTGCTCGAAACGTCATCAGTAAATATTATTGTATAACACTGAGACTTTTTCAAAATAAATTTTATCCGCAATGGAATTATAATCCGTGGACTCCTAAAATAGTGTTATCGAAGCTCATACTTTAAAGTCTAAATCAATAGTTTTGGTCGAGTCAACTACAAACGAGTATTGGTCAGTACTCTGTTTTACAGAGCTAGAAAAGTATGCTCCACGGAAATGCTGGAAGAAGAACTCATGAACATTGAGAAAGTTTTGAAAAGTAATGATTACCTTCCGAAATTCATATATAGAAGTATAGAAGATTTGGAAATCTAAAGGTGAAACAAACTACAGTCGATAAGAAGCCTGTTTTCATCCAATTCGATTGAAAGCGGGTCTAACTAGAACCTATCCTGCAACCAAATTGGTTCTTGTTTATTGAACAACAAATTCTTTGGTACAGTCAAACAAAGGTTGATAGAAATACCCTTCCAATGTTAACTCTAATTGTGTATACAAATTTACGTGTATCTGCGGGAGCAGTTACAGCTTTGGGAGAACAGAAAAGAGGAGGGCATATCTCAGATCCTCTGAACATGTACCAAAAGATTTACCTCTCAAGGGAACCAGTGCTGTAAACAGTGCTACAGCCAGACATCTTGTTGATACGGGTCACTAGGTGGACACGGTGGAATCCTTCAAGATTATTAATAGACAATACAACTCAGATCAACCCTCCTCAAATGTTGTCGAAGCAACTGCTATTAAACGTTTAAAATCTGACTTATGTGCTTAGAAAGATTCACTTAATCAATCTTTCTTTGCCTTGGCGAATCAATGTCTAGTCTCTTTGTCTCAACTGATTACGTAATCTCTCGCTTTTACCCCCAACACCCATTTTGTTTTCTTTGGTAGAATTCAGTTCTTTCTTTGTTACTATGATTCGAGTTAAACTCACCACACTATTTTACTCATCACCAACTTCTCTCCTCTTGTCTGGACTGTACAACTCAATTTTCAATGTATCCGACCATTAATTTTGCATGTTTGTATTTTGTTTGACCTCCTTTATAATATAAAACTTGGGCACTGTGGTAGAGTATAACTCCATTATAGATAAGGAGGGGACATCTGAGACCCTGCCTACGTAGGATTCTCAATAAAGCAAGAATTAGGGTGGCACTCAAACCTACAAACTCACTCAAGGACAACGACCTTTGTAGGCTAAAGAACCCTTTCGGTGGTCCCAATTGAACAAAATAATATAATTTACAAAATACCGTGCGATGACTGTGAATGAGGTCACCTACATAGGTGAAAATGGTAGATTGGGGGTAGCCAGATTGTCGGAACATAAGAATTTAGCTAAGGTAAAAATGGTTGACGTCGAGAAGATAAGGACCTCCTTCATAAGTCAAGCAGGTGGAACTTCTGAGCATTGTCTATTAACTTGTGCGTCTCTGTTAACAAAAGTCACGTTGAGCCTTGCAAGTACAACAAAATTCTGTGTACATTTACACAATCAACTTTTAAGTTGTAAGCAGCTGAAGAGGGGGATCCAACCAAGTAAATGAAGGCCTCACATTATTCTGCAGAAACGTTTGTTTTTGCTTTATTTCAAAACTGAATTAGCTTGTAGATTAATTGAGTTAGTTTTAGGTGGGAATGTAACGGAATGTTAACTTGCAATTTGATATCCACTTATAGGTAGGGAAATTATATACACTTTGTATAAAAAATCTTCATTTGCACAGGTCTTCCGCATCGTGCTACTTACCTTTCCTGCCTTTCCTTCGTATTGTGTGTTTCTTTGTCTTCTTTTCATGTTTTTTTGCCCGCAAAACTGGTTCATTTTGCTGTCTTTCACGCGTCACATCTGTACCGTTGAACGTCTCCTTGTATATGCTACTGATAAATCGTGTCAGTAGTAGTACACACTGCAGGAATACGTATTTCACACATACCAAAATAAAATATAGCCAAGTCATCAGTGTAACAGGCAGCTCTGATTGGCTGCTTGAAATGTTACTATACTCTATGACATAACAAGGATTTGAAATCCAACTTATTTACACCAAGTCGATGTAGGAGATTATCGTATGTGGTTGGAGGTTTACTGTGTAACTTTGTTTGTATTCAATTGTGATATGGTAAGTACTGGATGTTTGGAGTCACTCAACAGGAAGCCGCCTAGGTCCCAGTGTTGTAAGCTGTCAACATCAGTTCACAATGCATCTTGATGATGGGTTACCTAGGTTGGTGTTTTGGTGACACATTGGAAGCTTGACCGATAGGATTCAGTTGGGGTACTATGGACTCTAAGAGCATGATATCCTGGCCGTCAGTTGTTTCTTATCAACAGAAATTCTTGACGTTCAACTGATTTTTATTTAAAACAAGCAATAAAGGTTAATAAAGCAGGATTTAATGAATTCATCAAATTTCGGTAGAACTCGTCAGCTGAATACTCTACATACACGGATATATACTTTTGAAATTACATTGGGAGATATAGGACTGATAAGTAAATAAACTACATTGAATTAATCTTGCAAAAGGATACGTGTGAATGTTTTCCAGATCATGTTCAAATAGATAAGGGGAGAGAGAGTATGAGAGATCAAAATTAAGATAAAATGCATTACTCTTCAATTACATCACTTAGATAAACAATTAGTCATTAGAAAATATAACAAGAATTGTAGAGTGATGTCAATAGTAATAGTTATAATAACAATAATAATAATAATAGTGTTGAAGTGAGCTAAGATAATTCTACTGATAAAGGATAGTTTTAAATGAATCAAGAATAATAATAATAATAAGAGGTGGAATTATAAGTAAAACGTATTACCATGGTAGATTCAGAGTCACGACCATCTCCTTTTGTACACAGAGACCTGGTTTGTAAACTCGAATTGCACAAGCATCTTCTTGTTTCTTTGTCTGCTGACAATAGTGATTGACTTGACCGCGTCGATATCATGTCCGTAGTCCACAAGGTGTTTTGTTATTGAGGATTTTGGCACTTTGAACTCAGCTGTTTTCAACCATTTTGGCAAATGCTCCATCATGCGAGTAGACAATCGCCTTTCTGTACGACCTATGTATTTGCTTCCACAAACACACGCAAATTGAAATACGCAGTTTGAAGTGTCGAGGATTGGCGACTGCTCTTTCCCAGATCGTTGAAGCACTCGCTTAGTGGTGTTAAAGAAGACAAGTTTTGTAGCATAAAACGTTCTCTTGATGGCTTTATCGAGTCTTCGTTTGACTACTTGATTTTTATTTTATTATTTCCTCTCCCCGTCTTTTTAAACTCATTCATATATTTTTAATTCTACTGTTCTGTGTACATAAATTGTGTAGATTTAACTTTATTTTCGCCACTGGCACTGTATATCAACTCGAAGAGTTTTTGAAAACCAGTGATTACATGATGTCTGTTTCGTACAAGTATGGATTAAAGTGCGTCGGTGGCACAGTGGTTAGGACTCTCGCCGACCATGCACATGGTCCGAGGTTCGAGCCCCTGCCGGCGCACACCCGATATCTATGGTCGGCCTGAATTTGGGCTACCGATATCCATGCTGAAAATACCATACTTGTACTGAAAATACGGTGTGGCATCAAGCTGTAAACAAAATAAAAAAATAATAATAAGTTCAACCTTAGACACACACACCCAAGATATTAGAATGCATCAATAGAGTGGCACTGGAATGAGGAATTTGGGCTTCTAGCTCAATCCTAACCCAAATCTATCTTTATTATTTTTTTATTTCGATAGCAGTGATGTTTATTTTTTTGGGGTGGAGTTGCTGGCTTCACCCCCAACCTTCCCTGTTTACCGGCTTAGTAGGGTTGGGGATTGAACCCCGGGCTACATGAGGGGTGAGTGTTCTACCGCCGAACCGCTGTCGCACGAACTTATCCTTAAACGACCTGAATATTTCTCTAATTAGGTTAACCTAAACCCAATTAATTAACTAACTCAACGGTGTGTGTGTTTATGTCTTTATAATCCACTTCACTTTGAAATAATGGAACCCACTGACCACGACTTCTGACTACAACAGCTTTAGGATATCCATTCAGTCGACATTAATGAACTGGAGATTTGTATTCAGATAATACGATTTGTAGGAATTTGGAGTGGATGCTCAATGGAGGTATTGATTTTAGGGTGGTGCTATGCCACGAATTGACCAAGTTAGAATTCACGAGTCTATTGACTTCCAACCAAATTGGCTGGTGAATGGTCGGTGAGCTTAGTGTCGTAACCTGAAGATCCCTAGCGGGGTCGTGTGTGCTGAAGGTTTTGTTGAAGAGGTCCAAAATAGAAGGAAACAGCTATGTCCAGTGCTCCCTTCTTGATTCTCAATAGTCTTTTTAACTGATACTGTAACGACAGAAGACAGGGGCCAGGCAACATATCGTTTATTGAGGAAATCAACAGATATTTGTAGATTTTTATGTACATTATTATTAGCGTTATTGTTTTCAGAGAAGCAACGTCTTCTGATTGGTTGTTTTCTTGATGGAGGTTATTCTGTACTGCTTGTGACCGTTTCTTGGAAAGTTAAGCCATATATCTGCGAATCGTATTTACACACGCTAAGTCTGCTGTGATTGGTTGTTGAGTTCTTCAAGGTTAGGTTTTGTTATTGTTTTTTCTCATAACCCCGATTCGGGACGTAAACAATTTTGTCTTGCAGACAGCTCTCACCACAATACCTGTGGTTCATGACGAAATCTAACAACTGAAGCAAAGGTGTAGATTTCAAGGGGTAAGTTGCGGTCAGTGGTATGAGAGGAAGGGACAATATGAGTGTTACTCAGTGAAAAACCAGCATTTTGTTTGACTATATCAAATTGTGTTCCGTAGTAGAATTCATAATTCATCTGTGAATACTGAATAATCTTCTTCCTATCTTGCCTCTATCTTCTCATCTCTGCCCCCGCCCCAACCCGAATCTGCCGTCCACGTCATTCAGCTTCAATGAATTTATGGAAAAGTCGTGAAATTCGTCTCCTGTCTAGTTGTTTATCAATATTTCTACAGAAATTCGACTATCAATCCGCGATTCAAGTTGTACATCAAATTGCTTGTTTACACAGAGATAATCAAGCTGCACTTAGAGGATTCTGTAGTCTACTCGGACGTATTTACTTACAAGTAGGTTTTGTTTTAATCTTTGCTTTGCTTGAAAATGAGCATTGGTATCGTATCTCTGTGATTTCTAACTGACTAACGAATTTCCTTAAAAAAATTCAGCAATTATAACATAAAAATTCATAAGATCTATAATCAGCAGTGAGAAGTCATGACCAATGAGGTACAGCGGGTCGGGTTTGTGGACATAAACTCTCCAGCGATGACATTGGCTGGTGCCAGTCGAGCTATATCGTGCGTGAATTGGCAGAAGTTAGAATTCATGGGCTGGTCATGTTCTGCTGGCTCGCTTTGTACCCGGAAGGTCTTGGGCTTGGACCCTGCCAGTGGGTTGGTTGTGTACTGCCGAAGAGTCCGAAACTAGTCTGACGAAACAGCTGTCCAGTACTTGAGTGCTGGTCTTCCAGTGGTTCTGTAACTGACTTCAGCTCATGATGAAGTCCTGTAGAAAATAAATGTGCATAGAAGATTAGATATATGAATTCAGACAGTAAACATCCTTAATAGATGTCACATTTGGAAAACATTTACGACAAAAACAGCCTACTGACTACCCCCATTTTGTGTGTATTTAAGTGCAATATTAATAGGAGTAGTTATTTGTAGAAGTGTTGAGTTCGTTAGCGTATACATTTGCGTATTTGGAGGTATAATGAATGTGTGTTGTGAGGTGATGTTTATTGATATAAATCCTATTATCTTCTTTCCTGTCTGTCTCTTTTCGTTATAGAACTTTGCACCGATGTGCAACAGTTCAAGTCGCCACTTTCCATGTAGTACACGAAGCAAGAGAAGAAAGTAGAAGAAATGCAAAACAGAGACAGTTGACAGGGCTATGAGACAAAAGGAACAGAAATAACGAAGAACAATATAGTTTCACTAGGTATTATAAGTCACAAGGAGTGCATGCATCTGCACCAGCCATCAGTGAGAACGATTTTCAGCCATATCACCGATTGTCCCAAGCCTTCATTGGTTTTCACCGTCCCGAGGACACCAACCAGAAAGTCTACACTTTCCTACGTGGCTTAAACTAATTGTTGTGGATTTCATTGACTGGTGCTATGTTTTCGTTTGACTGCAGCCTGACCCTATTTCAGCTAACATTGCCCGTCGTCGAGGAAAGCTATGGCTAGTCATACGTAACAAATATCCTAACCATCTCCCTCAATCGATGTAACTTCACAGCCTCGTCTATTGATTCCCCCTCCTGCTTACCTAGCACTCTACCGATGCCTTACGTCAATACTGCTCACCCTATTATACCATTTCACACGGGAGATAGAACGCAGACACCTATGATCAAAAACAGTTAGTCTTTTCATGTCTTCCACTCTCAGTGACCAGGTCTCACAGTCATAAAAGAGAACGGACCAGACTGCTGAGCAATACATCTGCCCTTTGGTCGATAGCCGGATATCACGTCTACTAAGCCAGAGACGGCGTAAACTGGCATATGCGCGAAACTTTCCCTCTGTATCCGTGTAGAGGTTTCATCAGCGATCAATCCGTTGGCGTTGGCTGATGCAACTTCCCAATTAAGTGAAGTGGTCAACACACTCTACCACTTCACTTCCTATTTCTAAGCTAGTAGTGAATCTAGTCCAGTAGTCCTGTAGCCTCATCATCCCACATTTGACAAATGGAGCGAGTCGCATGCAAATCATTCGCAGATTGCAGCTCAAGGTGTTCAGAGGACGCTGCATTTTGTCAGCGTCTTCACCTAGAAGGACTATGTCATCTGTATATTCTTAGTCAACGAGATTTTTCCCTGGTAACAAGTCGATCAATGAATCGCTGAAGTCAGAAGTTAGGGTTAATTCCATTAGTACATCTATAATGAAATTAAAAAGAAATGTGAACAGTGGGGATCCCTGACGCGTGTACCAGTGGTTGTCATCACTTCAGATGACAACTCTCCGTAAGCTCTCACCTGGTTGCATGAGTTCGAGTAGAGTGCCTTGGTCAGTGCAATGTATTTTCTCGGCATTCCTTTTACAACCAAGCATCGCCATAGTACCTCTTGGTCGACAGAATCGAATGCCGCCTTTAGGTCAAGAAATATAACGATTGTTGGACACCGACGGTAAGTATGCCTATGTTCGAGAATCTGTTGATGGATGAAGATATGACCAATGCACTCTCTCTTTATGGTCTAAAGACTGCCTGGTTCTCTTGTGTTTGTGCTTCCTGAGCACAACTTAGTATACACAGTATTATTGAGCCTAGAACTTTCGATACCTGAGGCCGAGTACTTCGGTACAATCCAAATTGATTTAAATAATAATGTTGTGTTAATTTCCTTCTATGCTTGTTTTTATACTTTTTCTTTAGTTTGGTGATTTAGAGACTGCAAAGGCATATTTTGATAAATCGATATCCAGTAGTGGTAATAGTAGTAGTACAGATTCATCGTGCAATAATGATTCAACTCAATTGTTAATAAGGAAAAGTTTTCAAAAGTAAGTTGATGGTTTTTTAACACGTATTCCATACATTACTCATATGAATATTTATATATACATACAAAAAATCGAGTAGTTTTCAATAATGTCTAGGCAAAGAAGTACTATCACTAACTAGGATGTCCATACAAGAAGCATTATTAATCATTGGCTATTGTGTCAACTGATATCTTGGCTAAATGAATTGTAAAATACTTTTTGTTGATGTGATTGTTAGAAGAAAGTTTCAGTGATTTCGACAGGATTTCAAAAACTCGAATGATAGTTCTAAATGACTGATATTTATTTATGTTATTATATGTGGAGCTTTGGCTCATTTATCATTGGTCATCAGGATTCGATCCTTGGCCGACGAACTCCTTAACATCGCTTAGCCAGTAGTAGTGTTATGACAGAAGATAAGGGCCAGGCAACAGCTCGTTTATTTAAGAAAATCAACAGACATTTATAGATTTTTATGTACATTATTATTCGTCATTGTTAGCAGGGAAACAACGTCTTCTGATTGGCTGTTTTCTCGCTGAAAGTTAATCTGTCATCTCTTTATGGCCATTTCTTTGAACGACAGACCATATATCTGCGGATCGTATCCACCCACACAAAGTCTGCTGTGATTGGTTGTTCAATTAGTCTTTGTTCTTGTTTGTTTTCTTATGACCAAGATTTGGGAGGTAAACATTGACGTAAATTGCTGTCTACCAATTTTTACTCTCACCATATATATATATATATATATATATATATTACTAGAACCATGTAGACCATCAACAATCTGTCCCCCATACTGATAATCTACAACTCCTTGTGTGGTTCACACCAGCAGTGGAAGATTTCATGAATTAGTGGAATTTCTCTCATCAAATTATCTTCAAGGAGTTTTTTCATTACATTATGACGTCATTTAAGAAGGCGTCAATAAAGTAGGAAGCTGAAGACAGATGTTCTTTTTAAAATAGCAATAGCTTTATTCTGAACAATGTTCATATAATGTACAGAATTTTCAGCCGATTTCATTGCATGATATTTTCTTTTCGTCCAGGACCTTCAAATAGAAGATTAATTGACCGATAGTAGATCATATGACACAGTTCTATCTGATTTGACACTAGTAACTAGTGTGATGCGTCTAGTCCTCTCTTTGGTGCAGACTGAATTCTATCAGTCAGGTTGTAATGTGGCCACCATTCTAGGTAGCTCGCCATCACGGTGTACATTGTTTGTGATGTGACTGATAGAATTCAGTCTGCACCAAAGAGAGGACTAGACGCATCACACTAGTTACTAGTGTCAAATCAAAATATCCACTACAGTCCTACAGGAGGTCAATCGCGAGCCCGAATAGATCAGTGGTAACGTCTCTGACTGCAGCACTGGGTGATGCGGGTTCGAATCTCAGAAGGGACATGAGTTCCTTCAAGGTTGCAGATACGCCTTGCTGACGAGTGCCAACTAGCACGAAACCTAGGTCCAAGGCTTCCTGTGGCCGATTGCCTCCAACCATCTAATATCATCACAAACAGTTCTATCTGACCTGAAGCGCAAACCAATCCATTATGATATATTTTCCTTGCCTCTCTCGAGAAATACACGACGATATTTTGTTGAATACCAATTATAGAAGGTTCAAGAGTACATTTTGTGAACTAAGGGCACCATTGAGGAATGGTTATATCATGTACTGGGATAAGCTGCCATTTAGAATAATGCTTTTCCGTATATTTAGTAGAATAGACTTGCGAAACGTCAGGTTTCAAATGTTTTATATACTCACCATAGTAAACAACACTATTAGAGGTTATATTTTACTAGATTTAAACAAACTGAATAAGGGAAATTATTTGCAATAAATTGATGGAAGTTTTCAGTAGCCCAAGTTTTAAGTAGGCTGCCCAAATGGACTCTTGTATACTGAAATTTGTAGATCTTCATTATTTCTCTTCTGTAGCGATAATTCTGAGTACTTTTCTATGCGAGTAATAGTTAAATTTCTTATTTTTTTTTTTCGCAGTGGTTTGTTGTGTATTGCTAAAGGTGAATATGAAGAAGCTAAAAAACTCTTCTTGGAGGTTTTACGCTTAGATCCTACAAATGTGGCTGTAAGTCTTATTATCTAACAAATAACTTGTGTCCTGAATAATCTTTGTCATGATTTCAGATCAAGTAAAGGTCAATTTGAAATGAAGAAACATTGGGGATATTCCCAAATTGTAATGACTGTTTTGTTTGTCAGTGTTATTCATATCAGATGTAATGACAGTTGTTCACTGATGATATCAAATTATGGTTGTACTCTATCTCAATATGTAGGGAATGAATTCCATTGCAAGCGAAGTTAAACTAACGTAGCTAAAATCGCAGTAACCTTTGGAAACCAATCAGCATTCAAGAGATAGTTTCCAGTGATTTGGTTGGTTACAGGATTTCATCTTGAGCTGATATCGGTTACAGAACCATTAGAAAACCTGAGAGTACTGGGCAATAGTCATGATCGTGACCGACGGGGTATAGCAGGTCGGTTGCGAGGACAACTTCTCGCCAGTGATGACATTGGCTAGTGCCAGTCGCGCTATATCGTGCACGTGAATTGGCAGAAGTTGGAATTCATGGGTTGGCCATTGGATTGGCGGGTCCAAGTGGCTGAATATTCTACTAGCTCGCCTTGTTACTTGAAGGTGAGGAGTCCAGAAAGTTCGGTGAGTGGGGTGAGTGCGTACTACTGAACAGTCCGAAACTAGGACAACAGGAACAGCTGTCCGGTACACTTGAATGCTGGTTTTCCAATGGTTCTGTGTAACCGATGTCAGCTCATGAAAAAATCCTGGAATACTGTATATACCTACCCCCGCTGAATCCAAAAATACAGGTATGTTTGATTTTGCAATGACTTTTTTCATAGCGTCCCCTGAATCTGATTGGTTCTTGAAGGTCAACTCTTGAAAGACCTTGACTATGGTGCTATGATGCTTTAACTTCTTCTCCCCTTTGAATTTTAATTACTTGACTGTGAGTAGTAATCGGATTGTTGCGAAAACTGGCAATACTCCTCATAGTATGCTTAGCATTGCATAGAATTGTTAATTGATTTCTGCGTAAGTGCTTAAAATCAGGAGACGGTTAACCTATTCTACTTGTCTTTCACTAATTTTTAGTCTGATGTTATTTCATACTGACAGAATGAGTTTCCATGTAGAACTTTGCACAGAAGTGCAGGTATTCATGATCATGAACATAGATTAAAAGATCTATAGTGGACTAAATGGATAGGATAAAGAATAATTACACGGAGAATTATCAGGACTTAGTGAATCTTGTAGATTATAAAGAGTGAATGCGATGCATCTGCTCGATTGCATGGCCAGCGCATGGGTTCAGACTTCTACCAATTAGGGATTTTAGCGCAAACCCCACTGGCCACGACTTCTTACAAAAGAACTACGTCCTTTGGTCAGTCACTAGCGTGCGTCAGATTAACCTTCAAGAGTTGGTACCAGGGCCTTGAATAGTCTATGAGTCGGCTTTGTAACCGCGAGATTCTGGGTTCAAACCCTGGCAGTGGGGTGGGTGCGTGCTGCTGAAGAGTCCCAAACTAGTCTGACGAAGGAGCTGTCCAGTACTCCAGTGCTCGTTTCCAAATGTTCTCTATTCGATGTCGGCGCATGATGAAATCCTGTAACCGGTCAACTCCCTGCAAACCAACACATGATATATAAATTATAATTTAATCATTCATATTACAGTTGTTCGGTTGGGCTATAAGAACACACACTGTTTAGAGATTTCAAAATATTAACTAACGGAGTGTAACTGGAGCACCACATACCACTACTTATAAATGTGATTCAGAACTAGTGAAATGGCTGTTTGTGGTGTTTAGGTGACTTTCTCGATCCGGCGCCAACAAACTCTAGTGTTGGTTTAACGTGAATGAGTGTCTTTTAAATAACTCATAACAATATTAGAAGCACATACCATCTTACTGTATTGTGTTGTGTAGCACATGTAGCACTTTAAGCCTGTTTCTGTATGTATAGTATATATATGTGATACTTTCATCTTTGCTTAATGCCTTTTTTCTTATCTTACAATTTAGGCTGCTAATAATTTAGCAATTTGTGGTTTATATCTTGGACAATTAACTGAATCAATTGAATCATTAGAAAAGTTAACAACAATTGGATTAACTAATCAAAGCTTGCCATTAATGAATTCTATAGATAATACACAATCTCGTCGATTTTGTTTACACGATGTTATGATATCTAATTTAACTGTATTATATGAAGTTGAATCAGATTCTGCAACAATAAAAAAGTTGAATTTATTAAAAAAATTAATTAAATTACCCGGGGAACCAGTGCATATATCATCGTTTAAACTACCTGTTAAACAATAAAAACAAGTTGTTGTTGTTTTTTTAATGTACACATATTTTAAATGATAGCAAAGACCATTTACTGTCTCTCTCGCTCTCTTTATCTTTCTGTGATATAATGACTTTTTTTCTAAATAATCTTTTATTGACCAACATTGTTCAATGTACAATTTGACTTATTGAACATTGAATTCTAATTATTTATTCTTCTGTATGATTCATATGGGGAATGACTGAGCGCTTGTGATGGATGGGGAGAATGTGGAATATAGTAAAATAGGCGTAGAATAATTATGATCTTGTAAAGAAATAAATGCCTTATTTGTCCGTATGCTTTCCTTCATATTTTCTTTTCTTGTATAATATTCGAGTATCTGACAAGTAAATCAATTAAGTAAGAATGTATATTCTAAACTACCTAATAAAAAAGACCTTGATAAATCTCTACCGACCAATCAGATGCATCTGGAGTAGAACAGCGTAGTTTGAAAATATTCGTTTATCTAAAAGTAATGCAATGTTGAAAAATAGTTACATAGGATAACGTTCTTGTATATCCTCCAAGAAAACCTCCGAATTTCTCAAAGTAGTTAGGTTAAACCAATTCCTGTACATTAATTCGTCACGATGATTATAAATCATCGCATTTCTTGACCCGATCCTCTTCTTTAGGTGACTCCAGAAAATGCCGATAGCATTTGTGTGAGTTCCATAGAAAGAATTAACGAAATCAACTGTATGATTGACCACGTTGTGAATATAGCCCATGGATGACACTTGGTTACAGGTTTCCTATCTTCCCATGAGCCTGTTTTCTAAGCACTACTTAAGTACTGGAAAGTTGATACGTGGTTCGTCTAGAGCATCCATAATTCCACTTATATGACTGGTTGCTCAAGGTCATTAATCCGTTCATTAGACAGTTTCATTCCGCGCTGCTTTAGTTTAGAGTCACCGTGAGAATAACTGAGCTATTCGGAAGGCACTACTAAGTAATACTTTTAAGTTTATTGTTTAACAACTGAATTTAATTGGATGAAAAGTAACTTGCCCCTTTCATATCCCTTTGTAATGAAGTTCATAAATGATGTTTGAACTCAGCTAAGAAAGCCAAATCTTTTGAAATCATCGGTTTTAGTCTGTCTTTTGGGATAACGTGTTATGTTTGAAATGGTATTTTACCCTCACAAAATATAGTTGAGATTAGATTCAATTGCAGTTAACTATCCTGGGTAAAATTTCAGACTAAAATATGGCTGATGGATGATAGCATGGGTGAAATTCAGGCTGATTATTGCGTATGGGAACGTAGTTGTCTAGAAACTTGTCTAGCAAATTCATCAAGCCTGGTATACTGCATTAATACACATTACTTGAGAGTTTCAAATCACGTGACAACTCATGAATAGTGGTAATTGTGTAACTATCGGAATAGCGATCAACGTTCATTGTATCTTGCTATCCTGCACGACCGATAACATAAAAATTTCCCCTCTTGCCGATAGCTTTGAATGAACTATTATAGGGAGCTTCTAGCCGCTTCCGAGCATAATCACGATGTATAAAGACGTGCCTGCAATCCTGAGGCCTCATATCTAACTGTAGACTTCTGCTATAGGTACCAGCTGTTGTTTGAAGTTGACGCATACAGTGTGTAAGATTCAGTGGATTATTGCAGACACTGAAGTAATTAGCTCACAAACCTCCGAAGCATCTTCTTCAGCTAAAAGAATCTACTCTGGGGTCGCGGAGAGTGCGTAGGACGACCAACTACAGAGACTCTGTCCATCTGACATTTATCAGTAGCTATTAAAGTAGATTACAACTGCCAATGAAAACATCCTACTGTAGGACCTCTGCAACAGGATATGCTATGGTCACTCAGATGAAGCAAGTAACTGAGGGGTTCAGAAAGATGGTATGAGTGACCATGTACGCCTTCTTTATCTTTTGAATGGTGAATGCCCTTCCATTTGTTTGACTAGGTTTTCCCCGCTTCACTTGCCCTCTGACGTGCTCTGGAAAATAAAGCTTCGTGAACACGATTAGTCTTCTACAATATTATGAGTAGTTGGTAGGCAATTTGGATAGTTATTTTGGCAGAAGAATAAAAAATACTGAGCTTTTCAGGCACACGATTGACCTGTTGGGCTGCAACTGGTATGTCAACTGATATCATGAGACAAGCCCCTGGTTTTGATGCAAACTGAGTTCTGTCAGTCAAGTTTTAAGTGTGGTTACTAAGCTAGGTGCTCTACCTAGGTTGCTTTTACGCCTTGCTGGTTAGTGACAAAGCGCATGAAACTTGCTTTGAGGACTGCCTTCAACCAGCTTACATCAATTCAGAATGCCCTACAATGTCAGGACACCTTGCTTAGTGACCACAATGCAAAAATTGATGAGAGAATTTAGTCCTCACTGACACAATGAGCCTGACGTCAGACATTGTTTACTCCTTGATGACTTTTCAGTGTAGTTTTTACTTTGATATATCGCAGACAAATCACTTCTGGTCAGTGTATGCAGCAATCTACATGTGTGATTAGGTAGCAGTCGCCATTGGAGGGTGACCAATAGTACCCAAATAAACTTTTAAAACCTTACATTAGGTGTAGCTAATGATTCAACTGGACTAATTTTATGTCTTTGAACTTTCACAGACTTGTATTATGTGAAAAGATGAGTCTGTCGCGTGTTTACTGGGGTGTCATGGCTGGTGTAGTGTTTCGAAAACTTCGAGGTCAAGATACGGGTACCTAGGTGGCTGTTGATGGCTGTAAACATGTCACAGATAACAGTTCTATCACTACTAAGAACCATACGTTCCTTATTAACAGAATTATATTGATTAGGCTTGAACTTTAGTATCCAGCTCTCATACCAAAACATCACATAGCGACCGACCGTAAGCGCTTATAGAGTCAGAAGACAGTAGTTTTGGTTTGACGTGTTTTCTTAAGCCTGCTATTAGATGACTGAAGTGGGAAGCCTAGTGAAACACGTTGGAGCGCATTTATCAACCAATGAGGTTCAGTAGAAGACTCATAAATGCATATCCCCACTAATTATAGCGTCACCCTTCGTGTCTTAATGACAAGTTACATTTTTATGTACTTTTTAAATGAAATTCGGTTTTAAAAACTTTATTCCAAAGTACATAATATTGGCGGTGTAATGTGCCTGATCTGTGTGACATTTGCTGCACTTGTATGGGAAAATGTAACTTGATACTGATATCTGAGCAATGCAATGGATTAAAGGAGTCAGTAGGTTCGAGAGTTAAATGTATGTCATTGAATTTTCAATAAATTATCCTAGTATATTTGGCCCATTTATCGAAACACGCTGATACCCAGTGGATGAAGCAGGTGGCCTCACTTCAAAAGGGGACATGCAATATGATAGCCATAAACAATAATTCCTATTTAGCTACTCTCCACACCCTTTCTTATTCCTTAATCTTTGGTCGTTTACTAAGTGATCACATTGTTTATATGGCACTCTGTATGGCTTAGATAACCTGCAGTACACATTCTTATCGAGACTTTGAATTTCCGTGATTTTCTTCATGTCGGCATTTGCAGGAAGCTAGTGTTGCGAATAAGAGATAATGCACCCGAAAGAGTTTTATTCACAGTGGTTACATGGCGGATATCTGACGTGAATTGTGAGATGTACTTCGAATAAAGCGTTGAATGGAACGGCAGATGGCCAGTAATTTATTAGCAGATGTATTGTGTTGCACTTTGTATGCAAACATCTGTCCTACATAGATAGGAAATATATATATGCAGGGCCACCAGTTCATGGTACTATTTTTAGGCACCACATCGAATTCAGTGGATTATTGGATGACCTGGTTATTCCCATCCCATGCTCTTTTCCAAAATCCCGATTCATGACCTATAATTTATTCAGAGACAATTGCTGTGTTTCAGTGAGTTCTGCTAGTTGGTCATCATGGTGTAATTAAAGAGGTCATAGGTAATATGGACTAGAGTACGACTTGAGGACCACTAGAAAAGACTGGATAACAGATGCGCAGTGACTGTGAGTTTCCAGTTTGAAATGTAGTGTACTTAGAGAGGACATCTGCACAACAATACTAGACGAGAGGGGTTGTTTGATAGAATCGATTCTAACCAGCAACTCGTTACGATGTATGAGTTCCATAGGGAAAACGCCAGTTGATGGAAACACGGCAGTAGGAGAACCAGAGTTTGAGGGTGGGGACAACGGATATTCGGCTGTATCGTGTGGTAAGCAAGCCGTTAATGGCTGTAGGCACTGCTCCTTTGTCAGTGAGATGACTCTAGCTTCTGCCACTGTGTCAACCACAGCAATCCAGGAAATGCATCAGTGAATCGAAGTCTGCAGCTAGGTTTTAAATTTGATTGAGCATTGCGTGGACTTGCGATAAACGTCTCTGGATCGTTTTCCACTTTTGTAAGCCGGAGAGATTAAGTCATTACGGCTTTGGAACGACCTCAAACACCTGATTATGCATCATACAGGAAGTCTCAGATAGCATCAATAACATTTCCATCTTGTTGGTTTGAATTAGCTTCTTGTTAGTGGATCCGCTTCACTGACCTTCCATGTGGGTGAACCATGAAGTAGGTATTTGTCCACTAAGTAGTTGGTCGAAGAGTAATTCCCGTCTACTCAATAAAGTCACTGATGTCAACCATGGGTGGACGGTGTCTTTTAGTGAGACAAAAACTGCTATATTGCAACTACAAAATAACTCAAAAATAAACACTTTCAAGAAATAAAAATTGTCAGTAGTATAAATGCAATGAAACAACAAAACCAGTGAACAACTGAGAGATTAAATTAACTGAGTACTACAAGCAGCATGAAAATGACTATCGAACAAGCTAGTGTGGCAGGCTGTTTCTGACTCACAAATCTAATCATGGTTTGTAAATTTTGTTATTGTTCCCATGGGTTCGGAGTGGAACATAGGGCTTAAGCAGCAAGTTTCCACTTCTCTCTCGCTCCCTCTGGTCCTCTTTAGTTGATCCCGCGTTTCCCCATAATCTTTCATCTTCTCTTCATTCGAGCTCCTCCATATCACCCTCGGACCCTCAGCTCGTGGTTTCTCACTTGGGTTTCACTTGGGTGGTGACCCAGTGGGCGATGACATTCGACGGTCTCCTCAGTAGCATTTGTCCGATCCATCTACATTTGCTTTTAAGTATTTGAGGTGTGAAAGTTTCTTGGTTAGTTTTCCGTCACAGTTTCTTGTTGCTAATCTTCTGTGGCCATTCGATCTTTAATATGAAGCCACTGAAGGTTACTGTTGATGAAATTCTGCAACCTACTGGGAGAGCTTTTCATAGCGTCCAGTGCAAGTTTCCGGCCCACAAAGAAGAAGTGACTGGTTTGACACCGCTTCTAATTTTTTTCTTTGTGCTGGGCGCGAAAAATCCCAAACTGGTTTCGGAGTGATGAAGGTGTACCTTGCCTTTCTGATTCTTGCTTTGACATCATCGATCCAGCTTGCTGAAGTTGGAACGACGCTGCCTAGATAAGTGCGGGAAGTTACCCCTTTCAAATGTTTTCCATCGACGGGGATTGGTAACAGTTGGTTGGTTACCTTCATCAGCCCTGTCTTCCCTGTGTTCTCTTGAAGTCCTGTGTTCTCTGTCTGCCTCTTCTCCCAGTTTGTTGTTTTTCGCCTGCAGGTCTTCGAGTTTCTGTGACATTAGACATAAATCGTCCGCGGAATCCGGATCTCCTAGAGTCTTCTTCTTGATGGCCCAACGTACTCCTGTCTTCCCAATCCCCACTCGCGGTCTTTCCTTTATTTCAGCCCCTACAATTAGGAATATGATTGGTGACAATAGGCAGTCTTGTCTTACTCCTGTATTCACTTCGGACGCCTCGCTGAGTTTTCTGTTGAGGATCACCTGACACATGTCATAGTCACATTTGTGTTAAGTACGGTTAATAATAATTTGACAAACTCCATAGTTGTAAAGTAGTCTCCAAATTACTTCTCAGTCAACGCTGTTGACGGCCCTTCTAAAGTCGACGGAACTGAGGTAAAGGTTCATCTGCGATTTTATCGTTTGTTCAATGACGATACGCACAGATGCAATCTGATCAGAAAGTAATTTGCATATCATGAACTCGGCTTGTTTCGGCGGGAGTTTTGCATCCGGAGCATCTTTTAGCCTGATGATAATGACGTAAATAAATATATTTTGCCTGTGACACGCTGGTTCTCTCTACCCTCTGCAGCAGTGGAGTATGAATTTGGACTGCAGTGTCTGGGTCCAATTACAATGTTTCCGTGGGAATGGCGTCTGGTCTTCCTGTCTTTCCGGACTTCACTACCTTGACTGCATGCAACACTGGTAGTTGTGCGCGTGCTGTTGGTGGTTTTCCTCGACGAGTTGCAAGTGACTGTCGACCCAAGAGTTCTTTGAAGTGATCAGCACATTGTTTTATTTGTCTGTCTCTGCTCTTTTGTAATTAGGTTTATTTGACGATCTTTATTGGTTTCACCTTTTTCCCCCTTGAAGGATGGAAACCTGTTTATCTAACACGATGTTCTGAGGTCTGTCTTACTTGAAGCCTGCTAAGCTTCAGCTGCCAGTGTGGCGTAGAATTGTTTTTTGTACTTGTGTCACTATTCTTTACTTCTTTATTCAGTACCTTGTACAGTGAACTCAGCCTCCTCTTTTTGTTTATAATTGCAGTAGTTCATCTTCTGTTTCACCATCCACCTCTAGTGTATAACTTCCCAGGTGTCTGTAGAAGACCATTCCTTGTCTTTCACCTTCTTCTGTCCCAAGACTGATATGCAGGTCTCCTTGAAAATCACTTTTAAGGAGTTATAACGTTCTTCCATATAAGATCCTTAGGATATTCTGCATAGTGTTTCCTACCTTTCTCTGATGGCTACATGAGCGTGTGTCCTTTTTAGTTTAGTCCTTCAGTTTCCGTGTGTAACCCTAGCTTATCTGAAGGCTTTCAGCTTGACCTTGAAGATCCACTAGAATAGATAATGGTTTGTACCCACATCTGTTCCGCTACTTGATTACGTGTCCAGTAGGCGGCGTTTCTCCCTTTTAAGCAGCCATGAGATGAAACCTCTTGTGATTGTGTCCATCAGGTGAAATTCATGCAACCTTGTGTACATACCCCTGTTAGTGCACGCCTCCTCCGATTACCAAATTATTGAAGGCATAGAAGTCCGCGAAGAGTTCTCTGTTTCTATCCATTTCACCAAGAACCTCTATACCCACGATTGGTTATCTGATTGCATTGTCTGCTTCCATTCTAGCATTCATATCTCCCTTTAGGATTTTATGTCCCCATTCGGAATGTTATCTATTACGGTTCGTAGTTGCCTATAGAAATCTTCATTCTCTTGTTCTGAGTTATTTATAGCATTATGTGTTGCGCTGGATAATTGGTAACTTCCTTCCTGCCTTCCAAGTCTAATCTTGCTGTGACATTCCTGGAGGAGATTGTTACCTACTGCATAATAGCTTTAACAGCTGTTGGCGGGATCGTGACAGCCAGTCCTTAATCGCGCTTGTGATTGTCGCCTGGGTGGCCGGAGTAGATTATTGACTCTCCAAATGGCAATTTGGCTAGTCCACAACCATTCCACTTGTTCTCGTGGTGTCCGAGCACTCCTACAGTATAGCTTTTCATTCCTTAGGCTTCCTGGGTACCCTTACCAGCTTAATACATTGTACGAACATTCCACGTCCCCACTCTTATTTTTGCTTTCGTCGGAAGATAGCGTATCTTCACATAGTTGGTGATTCATGTTTGATGTCCACATATTCGCAAATTGGAGCGAAATCAATGCAATGGCAGAAGATGCAACGATAACAAGGTTTCAGGTGCATTTATAGATGACAGAGCCAAGGAAGTTATGTAACCAAAAACTGTAACAAACACTGGTCGCTAACAATGGAAGAAATTTGAAGAAAGTCGACTCGGTCATAGGCGCCAAAGGTAGAGACGTTGAGACCAGAGTCGGGAAAGCAAGCCACACGTTCAATAATCTGTATTAGTGCGGAAATCCGCTACAGTCAACATAAAGAATATGATTGGGATCTTCGGCACTAATGTCAAGCCAATTCTTCAGCATGATTTGGAGACTTAACGTGTCACCAAAAGCCTTTCCACCAGGCTGCAAGCTCTTATCAACAGCTGTGTTGGCTCCATACTGAGGAACAGATGCCTGTTAGCAACAAGCAGCTGTGTTGATGAGCAAATCAAGGGCTTTTTACTAGGCTTGCAAATATGCCGAAGAAAATGGCGATAGAGTGGACACACCTCAAGGAAATCGCCTGACGCCACATCGGAAAAGGCATGTTCTCGAGTGGAACCAGAGTGCAGAGAAGACAAATTGGGTGTTCGAGAGTGACATAGATGAAATAATATAAGAATGGTATGAGAGGCGATAGACAATCGTGGAACAATCCAAAATGAAATTTAGATAACAGAATGAATTGTACATTTTCCCAAGGAAATACCAATAACAGAAATCATAATGTCTATCCTTAATTGCATTTTGGCGACACTAGGTTACACTGCATGCTAGCAGCTCCACGCAGGAGCATCTCTATAGACGATTTCTTACGTGTGAATATCATAATAAAGTTGTCAAAACCTGGAAACGTTTATTTGATTAATAACGCTTTCTTAGAGATTGTTGCCTAATGGAGTACAACAGTAAATCCACCATCTTCACATTTAAGTTATTTTACCCTCGTAACTAGATAATTTTTTATTCAAATAGTATAGCCACAAAACGTCTAGCAATAGCTACTGAAATTGTCTTATTTGCATTGAGTTATGTGTTGTCCAGTCTAATAAAGAAGAACTGAGTTTATAGTTGAATGAGTTATTTCGGAATTCCATTGCCATTTCGGTGTGATTTCTGCGATCAAAACAGGCTACATTAATTTAGCAATGGAGTGGCAACTTTTGTTTAAGTGTTTAGTATTTACTTCAATTTGAAATATCAAATGTGTTTCCGCGCTGCTGCACAACAAAATCACACAGTGTACTTTTAGCTCACGTCTTTCTATTGACTGAATGTGTATTAGGTATATTTTAGTATATTCTTTCTGTTGTAATACCTTCATTAACTTAGTCTACGACAATATTTTAACTGAAATAACAATTTTATATATCTGCAAATTGCACTGTTTCAACACAGCATTGGACCGACCATAACGTATTGATGATTTCTTAAAATGTTTAATGTTTTAACTAATAAGCACACACTGCTTTGTCTGTTTATTCGATTATGTCATTATTACAACACCACTTATTGGTAACTTAAGTGAATATCACACTTGTGGCATAAGGTCTTAGTCCTGTATTCAAAAGCATCTACCTTTCTCTTTATGTAGTCATACTCAGCGATCTCAAACTTTATGTCACGGGTTGTAAACGTTTCTGACTTTAAAATAAGAAATAAATATGTATCCGGTTGGCTGTTTTACTGAACCTGTAGATATCAAGGACATTTTTGGCATGTTGTGTTAACTGTATTTCCAACCCTCGCAAGATTGACTGTTGATAAACATCTTCTGAAGGGAAATTTTTGACGGCTTATCATAGATGATGGGCTATTTAAATAAGTATATTTAAGGGAATTCAAGCTCATAAATGTTTCTAAAAAGAACATGTCTTGACAGAAATGATAACAGCGTGATGGTGAGTATTCGAATTTCAGCGATCACTAAATTATAATATCTTGTGTATAAATTAGGAGTCAAGTACAAGTCAGTCAATGGATTTTAGGATATTTACTAATTACATTAGCTATGAAATCTGTCGAATGTGGCGAAACCTAGCATTTTTCCAATGACTGACAACAACCTAATTTTACTAGGTGTTCCCCAGTTGATTAGTATTTTTTGCGTGATAAGGATGGCTTGTATTTGAAGAAACCTATTTGAATTACCACTACAGAATGTAAGTATGAGCGCAGAATGAATAGTATTAGTTTCAAACTGTACGAGCACATATAATTAGTTCTTAGTAAGCCAGAACTAAATCGTCTCTAACTTCAACAGTTTGATCTGAAATTTCCCGCTATCATCACTTCCCTGTAAAATTTACAACCATTCATATCACATTGTTTTCCTGATGCCATCAGTGGCATTAAGGCGGCATTAGCAAATACTCCACGGCTCATTTAAAGGATCTGTATTATTAAATTGAAGCCACACATTTCAAAAAATAATGCTTGTGTGTCAGGAAAAAAATTATTATTTAGCAATTGAGCACTAACTTATGGTTGCTTTCATTCTAAGGATGTAACTAACATATAAAATGTTAGGCATTCTCACCATCTGAATCTTTTTCCGCATATAATTAACCTAATTTGCTCAGTAGATTATTTAGAAAAATATTTTGCTCAATCATAAACATTAAGTTCTGTTATTGGAAACTTAAAATTTTTTCAGCTTGCTTGGGTGTATATGGATTTTGACCAAAATTTTTGTTCTGATTCGCTGCAATCGATAAATATACTTGGTAAGTTATATACTATTCCGAGATTGCTTAGAATTAGAAAGACCAACATTCTAAAAAGCTTTGGAAATCCACGGTGTTCTATGCTTACTATTTAGATTTAGAATTCGACAAAATGCAAATCTAAAAGGGATAATAATTTCCATGTCACGCCAATGCATGCTAACATTTCTTATTTTATTATTACCACTTGCTTCATTTTTAGAAGGTAAGTACTGGGAAGTTTTTCCTTCTAATACTATCCTTATATTTACATGAAATTTAAACTCTCATTATTCTCCATGTAATTACTTTTTCCCTTAAAATTCCCGTTTGTCGTGGTTACTTTGAGCTCCTTTCTTCTCTTCCCCTATATGTGCAGAGCATAATACCAACTGTCGGTTGAGGTGCGTGCCAACATACCATTTGTGTCAACTAGTAGTACTTGGTAGCCACATCGGTGTAATACAAACAGCAGACCGCTCATCTGAAGGCAATGTGATAAGCGATTAACTCAGAATGATGTGGATGGCTTATACATATATCCTTAAAATGCTGAATTTCAGAAGGTTTGTCTGATTGGGAGTTGGAACTCATCATAACCTAAATATTTTGAAGAGATCCTTAAAAAATGGAGTTCTAGAAAACTACTTTATCTTTGTTTAGGGAGTGAGCACTTCCGTTTCCCTAGGAACAGATCTAAACCAATGAAATTCCTATAAGCTTAACTTCAAAATATATTTCTAGAATCTCCGACAATAATTCGCAAGAAGTTAGCTTAAAGACTTCATCTGTAAGGGTAGAAATTTACCGAGCATACTGGAGAGTTATCAGCTGAAGTGATAACAGTCAGTGCTGTCTGTCACAAAAGCTTAGTGTCACCGTTCTTAGCTCATTTATTTCCAAAATTATTGGTATCTCAGAGGTGGAGTTGTTATCAGGAGACATTCCTTTTGAGTGAGATTACGCAAATGATATATTTTTACTGAAGCAGAGAAGCTGAAAAATAAGAAGTCTTATAATCACCTTTAGCAAACATTTAAATATGTTCTGGAAATGAATAGCACCTACCAAATGAAGGATGGTGCTACATCGTTGGTCTAAGTAGACCGCTAGTTTAAGGATAGGGAATGAAGTGGTTGAACATTTTGACCGCTTCATTTTCTTCAGGAAGTTGCATCGGTTTTAATGGGCCGAGTTCTGGTGAAATCTCAGCATAAAAATACAGAAACATGTTGGACATTTCCCAGATTGCGTTATCTCCAGTGCTGGTTTGATATTCAGTTATCTGTCATAAATTACATGCACTGTATAGCGAAATTGCTCTTCCCTAATTTATAGCTGTGACATATTTGTGGCTGAAAAAAGTGAAATTAAAAATATTGGATATTTTCCACTGTAAATGTCCTCGTTTAGCCGTTAGCGTTAGGTCTTGTACTATGGAGAGCAATAATAACTTTAAGCGTAGTGTTAGTTAAAGAGGGGAAATCAAATAATGGTGTTGTGAAGCCGAGTCTATTCAATCAAAAGTGAATAGTATTTACAGTGTGATAAGTGAAAAATAGAATAATGGTCAGTTATTCCTCTGAGTCCCGACTGTAATATAAGGCTTCGGTACTATTATTGTTATTATTATTGTTCCCTTGGGTTCCGAGTGAAGAGAAGACTTCACTAGTACACCTCCTATTCTCTGCATCCTCTTTAGCTTAACCCCGAATTGCCCATAGTCTGTCACCTCCTCCTCCTCACACAATCTCCTCTATGTCACCCTCGGACACCCCAGTCATCTTTTCCCATTTGAGTTCCACTTGAGAGTATGACTGGCGCGCGATTTCACTCAAAGGTTTCCTCAGCATGCGTCTAATCCATCCCAGTTTCCTTCAGCATATTCGTTTGGCGATAGGCTCTTGGTTGGTTCGTAGATAGAGTTCCTTGCTGCTAATCCTTTCTGGAAAAATAAAATACCTGTGACATGTAGTCGAACAGAAACAGATCACATGTTTACGGTGAGATGGTGAGTCTGGATACTTTAGCTCACGCCTATGTCCTTGGCCAGGTATATATATAACATTACTTTCCTTCTTAAGCTTGCTTCTTATACGGATACTAGTGAAGATACACTTTCCACTTCATGTTTTTGTATGTCTTCGTCTAAGTAGAGCAGGCTAAGGGAGGGGGGAAACAGATAGCTGATGTATAATGTTGTTGTTGGCATAGTCAAACAGTAGTCATGAACAGAGCGTCTGTGTCCAGTATAGGCATTCCTATCCTACTTTCATCTGAATGTTACTATGAAATAGTAAGGTCGCGAAATCATAACTACTTGATAGCTGTTCAGTTCACCAAGTCGACACTTATTAGCAGACTTTTTCGACTCTGATCACTATAGGAAGTCAAAACAAGTGATTCAGTGAAGAGACTTTTTTCAACCAATCTGCTATCAAGATGTAAAACCGTATATATATATATATGTATATATATAGGATTCTTCTTAGAAGATATAACTCTTCCTCCACAGCATCGGAACTACATATATATGTAAAATACCAGATCAGAAATCGTTTTTGACCGATGACAACACGATGGCTGTAGAAATCTGTCAATTGACCATTCCGTGACAGCTTTCTACAAATTGATCTCCTCAGAGTATCGTCGGTCCTTCTTGATTAGTTCAGGCATCCAAAAACTGAATGTTAGACTCGTTCACCATTTCGAGTATGAATTTTAACGATGGATGGAAATTGTTCGGTCGGTCGGTCGGTTTTCGACGTAGAACTTTGCACATATGTGCGGCAGTTCAAGTCGCCACACTCCCTCATTGTAGCACACAAAGGAAGAGAAGAAAGTAGGAGAAATGCATATTAGAGACAGTAAACAGAGGTGTGACACAAAGAATTAGTAATAACGAAGAACAAAACAGTACTCCCAGGTTTTCCAATGGTTCCCTAACTAATGTCAGCTCATGATTAAAATCCTGAAACCAATCAAATCCCTACAAACCAACACTTGAATATCAATGAGATGCTCACTAGTGACTTGCCCTATTCAGGTAGGTAGTTGCCTGGGGTTCTAGTGAGAAGTCGTGACCAGTAGGGTGCAGCAGGTCGGGCGTGAGGACAAATACTCGCCGAAGACATTGGCTAGGGGTCGCGCTATGTCGTGAATTGGCAGAAGTTGGAATTCATGGACCATTGGATCGGGTCCCAGTGGCCTAATTGCTTACGAGCTCGCCTTGTAACCAGAAGATCCAGGGTTCGAATCCCGGTGGGTGTGTACTGCTGAAGATTCCCAAACTATGACGAAACAGCTGTCCAGTACTCCCAGGTTTTCCAATGGTTCCCTTAATAATGTCATTATTATTATTATTGTTCCCTTGGGTTCCTAGCGAAACATAGGGCTTCAACTGCACGCCTCCACTTGCTTCTGTCTTGTGCTGTACTTTTCACTTGCGTCCATGTTATTCCATATTGTTTCAACTCTTCTACACACGATCTCCTCCATGTCACCCTTGGACGTCCAACGCGCCGCTTCCCTTTCGGGTTCCAACCGAGCAATGGCCTGACGCGCGATGTCACTCAACGGCCTCCTCAGCGAGTGTCCAATCCATCTCCACTTTCTACTGCATATTTGTTTGACCATTGGCTCCTGTTTTGTTTGTTCCCATAGTGATTCTTTCCGGCCATCTGATCTTCAGTATAGAATGAAGACAGTTGTTGATAAAGGTCTGCAACAGGCTATTGGAAATATTCTTTGTGACCCGCCAAGTTTCTGATCCATCCGTATAGAAGAACTGACTGACTTGACGTTTGTATTGAAAATCCGAATTTTGTTGTTGATGCTCAGTGAGTGACGAAGATTTCCAGATTGGTTTCAGGTTGATGAATGTGTTTCTCTCCTTCCCGATTCTCGATTTGACATCGTCCCTCGTCCGTTCCTCCTGTGGTTGAGACAATGCTCCCTAGATAAGTGAATGAAGTAACCTCTTTCAAATCCCTCCCGTTGATGGTGATTGGTGCTGGATGTTGCTGCTACTGTTGTTGTTGTTGGTTGGTTATTTTCATAACCTTCGTCTTGTCTATGTTTACCTGGAGTCCTTTCTTTGCTGCTTCTTCGACCAGTTTGTCGGTTTTCGCTTGTAAGTCTTCGATTTTGTGTGACATCAAACATCAATCATCCACGCGCGAAATCCAGGTCTTCTAGGTTCTTCACGTCGGTCCAGGATATCCCTGTATTCTCGTTTCCCACTGTCTGACGCATAATCCAGTCGACCACAATTAGGAATATCATTGGTGATAATAAGCACCCTTGTCTGACTCCTGTGTTTACTCCACACGCCTCACTGAGTTTTCCGTTGTGGATCACTTGACATGTGCCGTTGTCGTATAGCTATTGAATAAGGTTGATGAATATTTGGGGTACGCCGTAGTACTTGAGTAGTTTCCAAATTACTTCGCGGTCAACGCTGTCGAAGGCCTTCTCAAAGTCTATGAAGTTGAGGTAGAGATTTGATTGCCATTCCATGCTTTGTTCGATGATGATGATGCGTAGAGTTGCAATTTGGTCAGAACATGATTTGCCTTTCCTGAATCCAGCTTGTTCTGGTCGGAGTTCTGTATCCAGTGCGTCCTTCATTCTCTCCAGGATGATGCGACTCAGGATTTTACTTGGCGTCGACAGGAGCATGATTCCTCGCCAGTTCTTGCAGAGTCCCAAGTCGCCCTTCTTTGGTAGTTTCACCAGGTAACCTTTCCTCCAGTCAGTAGGCACCTTTCCCTCTTTTCAGACCTTTTGCAATAATGGAGTCAGCATATCTGCCGTCGTTTCTGGGTCCGCTTTCAGTGCTTCCGGGGGTATTCCATCTGGTCCAGCTGCTTTTCCAGCTTTCAGAAGCTTGATTGCATTCAAGACTTCAGCTTTCGTTGGAGGATCGGTGTCAACTTGCAGTTGTGTACGTGCTGTTGTTGGTATTACTGGACGGGTTGTAGGTGGTGGTCGATTTAAGAGTCCTCTGAAGTGGTCCGCCCATTGTTTAATCTGTCTTTCTTCTTTGGTAATTGGGTTCCCTTGGCTGTCTTTTATAGGTTTCACTTGTGTTGATCTCTTCCCGGATAGAGACTTAGTTATCTGATATAGTGTCCTCAGGTCCCTTTTGCCTGCTGCCTTCTCAGCTTCAGTAGCCAGGTTGTCGTAGAATTGTCTTTTGTCCTTCCTGGCACTCTTCTTCACTTCTTTGTCCAGTGCTGTGTAAGATAAGTTCAGCGTCTCTTTCTCTTGTCCATCTTTGCATTGAATCATTTTTTCTTTCACCATTCTCCTCTCCTCTATTAGTTTCCAAGTGTCTGTTGAGAGCCATTCCTTGTCTTGTTTCCTCTTTCTTCCTAAAACCGTTGAGCACGTTTCGTTGAAAATTACCTTCAGAGGGTTCCAATGCTCTTCCACGGATGATTCCTCAGTGGTGCCACGTAGTGTTTCCTGCTTTGCTCTGACAGTTGCAGTGAAAGTGTCCTTTGTGGTTGTGTCCTTCAGTTTTTGCGTGTTGAACTTGCTTTTTGGCCTATCCCCAGCTATCCTCGAGGCTTTCAGCTTCACCTTGAAAGTCCCTTGTACTAGATAGTGGTCTGAACCCACATCAGCTCCTCTCCGCGATCTTGTGTCCAGTAGGCTCCGTCTCCACTTCCTTGAGATTGAAATGAAGTCTATCTGGTTCTTGGTGTGTCCATCTGGTGAAATCCATGTTGCCTTGTGTATATCCCTGTGTTTGAACACACTGCCGCCAATCACCAAATCATTGAAGGCGCAGAAGTCTGAGAAGAGTTCACCATTTTCGTTCATTTCACCGAGGGCCTCACAACCCATGGTGAGTTCTCTTCCTGTATTGTCTCCTCCCAGTTTCGCATTCATGTCACCCATCAGGATTTTGATATCGCTCTTTGGGACGTTGTCCATTACTGTTTGTAGTTGACTGTAGAAATCCTCCTTCTTCTCATGTTCTGAGACGTTTGTAGGCGCGTAGCATTGAATGATTGTAACCTTTTTTCCTTTTGAGTTGAACCTGGCTGTCATTATCCTGGAGGAGATTGGTTCCCACTGCATGAGAGCTTTAGCCGCTGTTGGTGACATCATGATGGCTACTCCCTCGGTGTGCTCGTGATCGTCTTCTGGGTGACCGGAGTAGATTATTGTCTCTCCAGTTGATAGTTGGCTCCTTCCACATCCGTTCCATCTGCTCTCGCAGATTCCCAACACTTCCATTTTATATCTCCTCATTTCTGCGGCTACCTGAGCAGCCTTCCCAGTTTCGTACATTGTACGAACATTCCACGTCCCCATCCTTATTTTCGCTTTCATCGAAAGAAGGCACATTGGCTGACTGGCTTCCCGAAGGCTTTCACCAGCCTGCGTCATTTCACTTCCCCGATTCCAGCAAAGAATAAGGTCACTATTTGTAATTTTAGAATTTTGAATATATTTGTGCGTTGAAGTTTTAGTAGCAATTTGGTTAAGTTTTGGGGGTGGAGTTGCTAGCACCACGCCCCAACCCTCCCTCTTTATCCGGGCTTGGGACCGGCTAGAATACTAGTGACCTAGTAATCTAGGCGAGGTTTAAATAATGTCATCTTATGATGAAATCCTGAAACAAAACAGTTTAATTGGAAATCATGAGTCACAAGGAGTGGATGCATCTGCGCCAGCCATTGAGAACGATGAGTTTGAGCCATGTCACCAATTGTTTCCAACCATTAGTTTTTAACGTCCCGAGGACCCCAACCAGGAAGTCTACACCTTCCTACGTGGCTTAGACTAACTGTTATAGATTTCATTGACTGATGCCATATTTTGGTTTGACCGCCGCTAGCTCTTTTCCAGGCTGACCTTATATCAGCTAACACTGCCCGTTGTCTAGGAAGGCGATGACTAGGCATACGTAACACATATCCTAACCATCTCAGTCGATGTAATTTCACAGCCTCGTCTATTGATTTCCCCTCCTTAACTAGCACTCAACCGAGGCCTAACCTCAATATTGCTCACCTTATTATACCACTTCACGCGGGAGATAGAACGCAGACACCTACGATCTTTTCATGTCTTCTGCTCTCAATGGCCAGGTCTCACAGCCACAAAGGAGGACGGAGCGGACTTCTGAACAGTACACACGCCCTTTGGTCGATAGTCGGATATCGCCTCTACGCCAGAGACGGCGTAAACTGGCATATGCGAAACTAGCCCTCTGTATTCGTGCTGATATTTCGTCAGAGATCAACCCGTTGGCACTGGCTGGTGGTACTTCCCAAGTAAGTGAAGCGGTCAACATGCTCTACCACTTCACTTCCTATTTCTAATCTAGGGGTCGGTGTAGTCCACTCCTGCAGCATCATCTTACATTTTACAGGGGCGAATCGCATGCCAAACATACGAAGATTGTTGCTCAAAGTGTTCAGAAGACTCTTCATTTTGTTTTGATGTAACTCATATATTATTCAAATCAATAATCATTTATCACAGATAATAAATGTGTTATCCACATACCTTTTAGATATTTGGAAACTTTACTCTGTTGACTTCAACTGATTATTTCCCCCAGATTGGTCATAATCCCCTGATCCAAGATTATGAACATCATTCAGACAACAAACGTTCTATTTTAGTCTAAATGTCAATATAATACAAAGCATATCTCCTCCTTTTTTTATTTTATATATTTTTGTTTTTCTAGATTGTCCTTTAGAAGGTACAATTAATGGTATAAATACTATGGATGTAATAATCCCATTTGCTACAAATCAATCTTTAAAATGTGATCTTATCCCATCAGAATTAGCATCTCAACTTAATGGTTCATGGAAGGCTAACATACTAACTACAAATACACAATTAGTATCATTATCTTATAAAGATGATCAAGTATATGTAGAACCACCTTTGGAGAGTAAAACTTACAATACAAGTGGACAAACTCAAGTGGAGTGTCTGTTTGTAAAACGTGGGACTAATGAAATCATTCACAAATTTATACGTAAA
Source organism: Trichobilharzia szidati (assembly GCA_944472155.2). NCBI lineage: Eukaryota > Metazoa > Platyhelminthes > Trematoda > Strigeidida > Schistosomatidae > Trichobilharzia > Trichobilharzia szidati. The sequence goes on along the minus strand of OX235276.1, from coordinate 22,694,872 downwards.
ATTGATATTCTACGTAAGTATAAAATAAAAGCAGACGATTATTTTTTTAAATAAATTAAATTTCAGATGTATATAAAACACTAGAAGAGTACTTTGATTAGACCATTAGCTAGTATAAGGAATGCAATGTATCTAGTCCTTTGTTTGGTGCAGGGTGAATTCTCACAGTTAATTTTTCTGCAGTCTGGCCGCTATGCTTCGTGGTAGGTGTCTCTGATTTCAGCTCTGGGTGACTCGGGTTCGAATCTCACAAGGGGGATATGAGTTCCTTCTAGGCAGTTGCAGATACACCTTCCTGACGAGTGCCAACTAACATGAAACCTAGGTCTATACAAGGCTTCCTGTGGCCGATTGCCTTCAACCATCTAATATCACCGAAATCCCGTAACCAATCAATCAATTCCCTATAAACCAACACTTGAATATCGATGAGATGCTCACTGGCTACTTGCCCTATTGAGGTAGCTAGTTACCTCGGGTTCTGGTGAGAAGTCATGACCAGTACGGTGCAGCAGGTCGGGTCTAAGGACAAATACTCGCTGAAGACATTAGCTAGGGGTCGCGCTGTGTTGTGAATTGGCAGAAGTTAGAATTCATGGGCTGGCGATTGAATTGGGCCCCAGTGGCTTAATGGGTTCGAACCCCGGTCGGTGCGTACTGATGAAGAGTCCCAAACCAGGACGAAATAGCTCTCCAGTACTCCCAGGCTTTCTAATGGTTCTATAACCATTGTTAGCTCATGATGAAATCCTGTAACCAATCAACCAAATCCCTACAAACCGACACTTGTATATTAAATTTTATTCTGTGCATTTTAAGTGAGACACAGGACTTCGAACTTTTAGAAGTTTTAGTGATAGTGTTATTGTTTTTTGCGGGATATGGCTGTTAGCCTCACTTCCATCCTCCTGCTCTCTGTTTATCTGACCCATTACAGGTTATGTGAGGTTTAGTAAAGCATAGCACGGCAAACTTTTAACCATTGCTCTACTGATGATCAGGACCAGTGAAAACTTTGAAGTACTGAATAGCTGATCCACTTTGGTTTGCGACGTCTCAGAAGTAGGCAGTCAGTAAACTACAGTGTACAAAATAAGACTTAGAAAAATGTCACTCGGTTCAGAATAATTCCACCAAATTTATGCAGTAATAATGACTCAAGGTTGCTCATTTTGTGGTGGACTATTAGTGAAATCTAAGACTTGAGTTTCGTCTTGTTTCAAGATTCTTCAGCTAAGGGTAGCTGTTGCCTAGTGAGTAACAGTGTGTTTTCACTGAGACTTAAACCCATCACCCATGGCCTATATCTTCAGAGCGTTAGTCACCAGGCTACCATCGCTAAACAAGCAACTTCCTTCAGATGATTGGTTTTGGTAATAATGTGAGGCATCCATTCAAGGTACTCATAAATTAAATTAATGAGGCTGATCCATTAAGCTTAGATATTTTGAAGAGAAATCCGAAATATAATATATATATATATGTATAACTTTCAATGTAGTTAAAGTTATCCTACATTTTCCATTTCTACGTGATTGACTGACGTTACTGTCCCCACAGCAAATGAAAAACCCTATTCAGCTAATTTTATGAAATAAGGTGAATATTTGTAAAGACAGAAGGCAAGGGTCAGGCAACAGATCATTTATTAAGGAAATCAACGCATATTTATAAATGTTTTCATGTACATTACTACGGTTATGTAAACAAACAAACACAGTCTTCTGATTGGTTGTTTCTCACGTAAAGTTAATCTTTCATCTATTTGTGACTGTTTCTTGAATGTCAAATCCTCTATATGTTAACTGCATCCGCCTACGCAAAGTCTGCTGTGGTTGGTTTTGAATCAATCTTTGTTCACATTTTCTCACGACAAATCTTGGGAACGTAAATATTGACGTAAATTACTGTCTACCAATTTGGCTAGTAGACAGCTCTCACCACATATTTACCATTCTGAAGGGTACAAGATATTTATTTAATTTGGTTATGCACAAAAAATGCTTGAGTAAACGATCTTTTATTTGTTTACAGGATTTCATCATGAGCTTATATCAGTTAGAGAACCATTGGAAAACCACCATTCGGGTTCTGGACAGACAACTGGACTGTTTTGTCAGTCTAGTTTATTACTACGCATCAATCCCACTGCCAGGGTTCACAAAATCAGGATCTTTCGGTGGCAAGTCAGACTGGCTCATGGACCACCATTAAGTCACTGGAACACGACTCCTCAATGACCAGAGCAGCCCATGAATTCCAAGTTCTGCTAATTCACGGTATAGCGCGACTGGCACCAGCCAATGTCATCTCTGGCTAGTGTTTGTCTTTACAGCCAACCGGATGGACCCTGCTGGTCATAACTTTCCACTATAACCCAGATAACTACCTATCTGAATAAAGCCAGTCGCTAGTGAGCATCCTGTAACGAAATAAATAAAAGACTAGTACACCCGTTATCAGAAATGAAACTCACTTGTCTGCAGATTTCTGCATAACAATTTGTGTTTGCAAAATCAAAATGCTTTGCAACAAACTAACAAACAAGTTTAGGCGAATTAGTTATAAAATCAAGCTTTAGTACTCTCATTAGATTGAAACCTACCTTTTGATTGAACACTAGTCAGTAACTAATGTAATGTGTCTAGTCCTATCTTCGGTGCAGACTGAATTGTATCAGTCATGTTTGCAATGTGGCCAACATGCTAGGTGGCTCGTCATTACGGTGCACTGTGAGTTGTTGGTATTAGATGGTTGGGGGCAATCGGCCACAGGAAGCCTTGCCAAGACCTAGGTTTCGTGCTAGTTGGCACTCATCAGCAAGGCGCATCTGCAACCTTGAAGGAACTGATGCCCATTCTGAGATTCGAACCCGCATCACCCAGTGCCGGCTGCAGTCAGAGACGTTACCACTGAGCTATTCAGGCTCGCGGCTGACCTCCTCCATCTAATACCAACAATGAAAACTACCCTGTATGTAAAAGTTCGATATCGATCGTGATTAGTATAGTGCCAGAGTGGTGAAGTAGTTCTATTCAGAAAGTTGTTCAGATACTTCATTTTGGAAGGTAGAATTCATCATGAGGTATTCATCATTCATTTCCAGGGGACAGTTAAACTATGACCTAATTTGTTTGTGTGATTCCTTCAGCTCCAAAAATGTAACTTGAGACTTCAGGCTGTAGGAGACTTAACTGTGAGCTCGATAACTGTGTGAAATATCAGAATTAAAGTTCGAGTCCATGGAAGAAAATTGAGTCAGCCATTCCAAGCTTTGATCATCATTGAACAAAGCTTGGAATGGCAGTCACCTCTCTATCTCAAATTCATCGACTTTGAAAAAGCCTTCGACAGCGTCGATCGAGAGGTGATTTGGAAACTACTACGCTACTATGGGGTGCCACCGACAATTATACATCTCATCCAACAGCTATACGACAATGCTGCATGCCAAGTAATCCACAACGGGAAACTTACGGAATCCTTCGAAGTGAGGACAGGAGTAAGACAAGGCTGTCTAATATCGCCAATGATTTTCCTGATTGCAGTAGATTGGATAATGTGGCAGACAGACAGCGGGCAACGAGGAAACAGGCATGAAATGGACCCTCACAAAAACTTGGAGGATCTGGACTTCGCCGATGATATGTGTCTGATTTCCCACAAACTGGGAGATATGCTAGCGAAAAGCAACAAGTCGGCAGGAGAAGCATCAAAGATAGGACTTCAGGTGAACATAGAGAAAAGAGAGGTGATGAAGATTCCTGGACAAGAACAACAACAACAGACAATGATCAGCATAAATGGGAGGAACCTGAAAGAAACAACCTCCTTCACCTGCCGACCTGGGAAGCATCCTCTCAACTACAGGCGGAACTGACGAGGATATCAAAGCAAGAATCGGAAAAGCAAGACAAGCTTTCACTACTCTCAAGTCTGTGTGGAGGTCAACAACACTCAGCATGAAAATGAAAATAAGATCCGAATTTCCAACTACGGATCAGAGACTTGGCCAGTGCGTCATAAAGAGCATCTCAAACAAACTACAGACCTTCATTAACAGTTGTCTTCGCTCAATACTCAAGATCAGAGGGCCAGCTAGAAAAGATCAGCAACAGGGATCTTTGGGAACGAACGAACCAGGAACCGATTGTGAAACAAATAGGCAGGAAGAAATGGAGATGGATTGGCTGGCCATACTCTGAGGAAACCATCAATTGAGTGACACCACTAGACAATCCATTGCTCGAGTGGAACCCGAAAGGGAAGCGGCGAGTTGGTCGTCAGTGCGAGGGTGACTTGTAGGAGGTCATGTGAAGAGGAGAAGAAAACGTGTGGGCAGACTTGGAGCCAGGTGAAGACTCTAGAAGAGAACCGAACGCAGTGGAGACGCACGGCTGAAGCCCTATGTTCCTCTAGGAATTAGAGGAAACAATAATAATAATATTATAAAAATAAAGATGAGTTATCAAAGTTAATGGTTACTAGAAAATACAGTTATAGTCCAACTGCTTCCACAGATCTATCTCACTGCTGGGAATGTGTTCACCGGTAGAAGCTGTCTACCAATTACTGTGAATAGTCTTCGTATGAGAATGAGATTCCTGATGCAAATTCCAACGAAGACCACCAGGATGGATTAGCGGAGCAAGGGGACAGTAGGAACTATTGAGAAGATGAAGTGACGAACAGTACGCCTATATTTCCATTCATATATATATATATATATATATATTTACAGTGAAGTCGTTTTAAACAAAAGCTATGTACAATATGACCACTTGTAGCATCTAACAAAATACTGTACAGTCTTATTCTTCAGGACTGCACACTAGAGGAAGTGTTACTATTTTTACGGGGTAGGGCTGCTAACCTGGTTCTCATCCTTACCTTTTTCCAGGCTTACAACAAGCTAATGAAGTAAGAGAATTTTAGTAATACATCAGCTTTAAATTGAAACCGGACACTCCTCTCCCCCCCCCCCCAGTGTGTTTGGCGAGCATTCTGCCATTGTGTCACTAACCTGCATGACATGATAATATGAACATAATATAAATTCAGAACAAAATATTCAGAGCGAACAATTGTGGTTTCAATAAATTCTTCTTCGTCAGGCTCTACAATTATAAATCCATTAATTTAAGCATACAATAGCCAGACAGTAAAGGCAAATTAGAATCATATCAGAAAGTGTATTGTGGAACAAGTACATGTAAGATGGGATGGAGCAATAGTCAGATAGTTTTTTACTATGCATGGTCAATCGGAACACGGCACAAAATCAGATGAAGTAATTTAATTTAATGATGTGTGTGTATATATATAAATATAGTCAACAGAAAATACAGGTTTCGAGAGTGTGTGTAATCAGCGTGTGTGAGACAATATGAAAATAAACCGACGAATGGGGCTGTATAGACATAAGTTCAAGGTTGAAAATAACGACAGTAAGAATGATTGTCAAATAATAATAACGATGATATGGTGTAAAATTACAAGTAATGCGGTGAGTGCTACTTATAATCCGATATGAGTAGTATATCAGAAACGAAGTAACAATATGTTTGGCACACTGGAAAGAGCAATCAAAGAAGAGAACCATGAGAAGAATGTTGCCATATGATGCAGAATCCAAGAAGCTATCGAATGAGACGATATTCGACCAATTCGTCAAGGATGTGGTAAATGATGTGCAAATGGCCGGTTGAGAATATGGTATACCAAATTTAGCTATGTACCATACGTTTCCCCGAATGAACATTCCTTTCAGCCTCCTCAGTCTTGTCTTCTTCACAGTACTATTGGTGAATGATTGTCAAATAATAATAATAATAATGAATTGGAATGAACAGGATTTTGTAAATACGATAGCAAGTTAGAAAAGCACTATTTAAACCTAAGGTAATAAAATCAAAAGAAAGGTCAAGAAATCATCAAAAACCGAGAATGAACGTTTGTCAATGAAACAGAGGAATAGAAGAAGAAGAAGAAGAAAAAGAAAATTGTGAAAGGAATTTATAGTGTTAATGGTGGATTAGTTGGCTTTATTGTAGGCCAAGCTAAACATAGTGGTGTGGTGAGAGCAAGCTGCTAGCCAATTGGTAGACATTGATCTACGCTGATTGGTCGAAATTAATCTAGGCTGATTCAACAACCGATCACAGCTGACCTAGACGTGGACAAATATGATTCGCAGACAAGTGGCTCGCATTTCCGAGAAATATCGAAAACGAGAAAGCAGAAGAAGACTGCCTTTGTTTGCAAACAACCAATCAGAAGACCGCCTTCTTTCTGCGGGCAGAGCCTTATTAATGTACGTAAAATACATATAAATACCTGTTGGTTTTCGTAATAAAACTGATCTGTTGCCTGGCCCTTGTCTTCTGTTGTTACAGTGGTTGAACATACTTCTTCTGTATGCAAAGAGATGGTCTTCTCGTATCAATTGCAACCGCTTCAGCTACTGATAGAAAACGTAGTTGAGCTCCTTTAGATAAATTACTTGGAACGCGGTAAATAACCGCGTTACATACAGAAGAAGTATGTTCAACCTCTATGTTTACCTTGGACTACAATAAAGCCAACAAATCCTCCATTAACACTAACTTCCTTTCACAACTTTCTTTTCTTCTTCTTCTATTCCTCTGTTTCATTGACAAACGTTCATTTTCGACTTTTATGATTTCATGACCTTTCTTATGATTTTATTACCCTAGGTTCAAGTAGTGCTTTTCTAACTTGTTATCGTACTTACAAAATCCCGTTCATTCCACTTCATTATATTCATTATTATTATTTGACAGTCATTCACCAATATTACTCGTGATTTCTCAGCATCATATCATCGTTATTATTTTACAATCATTCTTATTGTTGTTATTTTCAACCTTGAACTTATGTCTAGTCCACCCCATTCGTTGGTTTATTTTCATTTTGTCTCACACACCCTGATTACACTCACTCTCGAAACTTGTATTTTCTGTTGACTATATTTATGTATATACACACATCATTATATTAAATTACTTCATCTCATTTTATCTCATGCTTAAATTAATGGATTTATAATTGTAGAGCCTAACGAAGAAGAATTTATTGAAACCACAATTATTCTTATATATCTTATGAAGAAGTAATTTTTCTGATTGGTTAAAAAGTACACTAATTTGTCTACTTATGTGTGCGTGGGTGGAATGAATTGGTAGGCAGTGAAGATAAAGATCCGAACTACCTGATTGGTCCTAATGTCAGAAAACTTAAATTAGTTAGAAAGCCGGCAATGGTTACTCTCGCCGACCATGCACATGGTCCGGGGTTCGATCCCCTGCCGGCGCACACCCGATATCTATGGTATGCCTGAATCTGGGCAACCGATATCCATGCTGAAAATTCCATACTTGTACTAAAAATACGGTGTGGAATCAAGCTTGAATCAAAAATAATACCAGCATGTCAAAGGGGTGGTAATTGACCAAAACAAAATAATGGGTTACATAATGCACAAAATGGGAAAAAATGGGAAATAATTATGAAACAAATGAGTGTGGATCTATAACTATAGAGCCTGACGAAGAAGAATTTATTGAAACCACAATTGTTCACTCTAACTACTTTGTTCTGAATAAATTATGGGAATATTCAATAATATAAATTGATTATTTATGATTATAAGTTTGCATTGTTTGTGAATGTCTGACACAGCAGTAATTTTCTTTATTTTCTTTATTTCAGCCTGTAATTTAGATGGTACATTAAATGGTGTAGATAATTCTGATATCCACATAACTAAAGGTTCATCTGATCGATTTTCATGTGGTCTGCTGCCTAGAGATATTGAAGACAACTTGAACGCTTATTGGATTGGTAAAATACTCAGTAAATCAGTAGTATCTAGCAGTAGTAGTAGTAGTAGCAGCAACAGCAACCTTATCTTAATGGTAACACATAATCGAAAAGTTATAATTCAACCACCAAAAGGCAAATTAATATATGACTTAACAGGTTATGTTCAAATTAACTGCCAATTAAAGTCCATGCATGGAAACAAGATAATCTTTGATTTTAACAAGACGATTACTATTCATGGTAAGATATTTGAACGTCTGTTTTTAGTTTAAAAGATGTTGATTATTGTTTTTTCTAAGGCAATATGATTCTTATTTCCTTAATTCAATTTAGACTTTCCCGTTGACTGACTGAATCGAAGTGTCCGGCCTTAGGCTGACATGTCGCCTCCTCCGCCTCTTCCTTGTGCGGATGCCTCGGAGATGTCTGAGGATTTAACATGAAGTGATCTGGTGGATAGTGACTAGCAGTGGAATCCGGGATAACGAGAATTTCGTCCTGTTCGGGACTCATTAGTTACAGTATGTACCTGCATTCCCCAGTGAGTTAGTGATCGTGTCCCCACTGAGGCTCCAATCCAGTATACATTGATTTAAATGCCAAAGCGTTATTCATTAGACCATTTGGACAACGAGAGCTACCTCTTGTCCAAGGGTATCAGTTATTATTTTAATTCATTTTAGGCTTTAAAAACGCTTTGGTGTTATAAACGATGAGTCCTGGGGTTGAGCCTCACTGGCAACACTACCGCTCACTAGGGAATGCAGGTACATCCAACTGACGAGCCATTCCCAAATAGGATCAAATGTGCATTGTCCTGGATTCCACTGCTATTCGCCATCCAACGAATTACTTTAGTTTATTCTAAGATTATTCTCAGCGAGGCATTAGAAGTGCATAGAGGAATAAGACAAGGCTGACTGCCTGCTATCACCGATGACATTCTTAATTGTGGCGGACTGGATTGTGTCAGACTTTCGGAAGCGAGGAGTCAGGAATACGCTGGACGACCGATAAGAAAACTCTAGAAGATCTGGATTTCGCAGATGGTATATGTCTAATGTCACACAAATTCGAAGACTTGCAGGCAGCTGAAAACCAACAAACTGGCTGAAGAGACAGCGAAAACAGGACTGCGGGTGGACACAGAGAAGACGGAGGTGATGAAGATAACCAGCTAACAGCAAACAGGACCATCAAAGGGAGAGACTTAACAGAGGTTGCCTACTTCACTTATCTAAGAAGCATCGTTTCAACTGCAGGCACGCAGAACGGATGAAGATGTCAAAGTCAGGATTGGAAAGTCAAGACACGCCTTCATCAACCTGAAACCAGTTTGAAAATCTTCTACATTGACTCAGTCTAAAGAACAAGATTCGGATTTTCAACACCAAAGTCAAGTTGGTTCTTCTATACGGGTCAGAAACTTGCACTGAGTGTCACGAAAAGGACTTCCGACAGGCCACTTTCGACTTTTATCAACAACTGCTAACTTCGCTGGCTCGTTCCATACTGAAGATCAAATGGCCAGAAAGAATAAGTAACAAGAAACAATGAGAAAAAATCAACAAGAGAAAATGGGGGTGGACTGATCGCGTATACATTGAAGAGGCCACCGAATGACATAGCATGCCAGGCCCTAGAGTGGAATCCAAATGGGAAGTGACGAGTGGGTCGTTGGTGCGAGAGTGACATGGAGGAGATCATGTGAGGAAGAGATGAGAGACTATGGTCAATCGTGGACCCAGTTGAAGAGGATGGCAGAAAACAGAACAAAGGGGAAGTGTGTTGTTTAAGCCCAATGTTCCAGTCGGAACGCAAGGGAATAATAATAATGAGTTTTGTTCAATCACTCACTTGGGGCATAGGTGCATCCAGATGATGGGTGGCAGAGTCTACCAAACTCACTTCCTAGATTCCATCGCTAACAAGTGTCACCAGAAACAACTGCATATTAATTAAACTGAAGGCACTGTCCAAGCGTCTGGACTCGAAGTAGACATATCAATAGCGACTACAAAAAGGTACTATTGGTTCTATAAGGAGTGCGATAGTCAAACACCTCATCAACACTGGTCATTCCATCTCAACAAACCCTTCCTTCAGAAATTATCTACAAAATGAAGAATAACCTGCCAAAGACAACACTCTTCCGTCTTCTTTGCATTACTGAAGCTTTAATAATTCGAATGGAAAAAAGCAGAGCTATACACAGAAAAGAAAATTATTCAACCATTTCTACTATCATGATAACAACTTTGTTGATTTCTACTAATTTGATTTTTTGTATGCTTGTTTTTCTAACGCATTATAACTCTTGTATTTGGTTGGAGGATTTTATCATGAGCTGATGACATCAGTTAGACAAACATTGGAAAACCTGTAGGGAGTACTGGACAGCCAGCTGTTTCGTCAGCCTAGTTTAGGAAATTTCAGCAGTATGTAAGAGCTGTCCAGTACTCCCAGGTTTTTTTAATAGCTCTCTAAGAGATGTCAGTTCATAATGAAATCCTCCAACCAATCAAACAAAACCCCTACAAAACAAAAAATACTCGAAAACTCTTGTATTTCTTTAGAACTCTTAAGTAATTTCACATTTTCCTTCGTTTCTATGTGAATCTTGATGAAAAATAATTCATTAAATTACTCATCATATTACGTAACTCTAATATGGGAAACTTACGGAATCCTTCGAAGTGAGGACAGGAGTAAGACAAGCTGGCTGCCTACTATTGCCAATGATTTTCCTGATTGCAGTAGATTGGATAACGCGACAAAGAGCGGACAGTGAGGAAACAGGCATAAAATGGACTCACGCAAAAGACCTTCAGGATCTGGACTTCGCCGATGATATATGTCTGACTGGATATGCAAGTGAAAAGCAACAAGTTGGCAGAAGAAGCATCAAAGATAGGAATTCAGGTGAACATAGAGAAACAGAGGTGATGAAGATTCCTGGACAAGAACAACAACAGCAACAAAAACAACAGACAACAATCAGCATAAATGGAAGGAACCTGAAAGAAACAACCTCCTTCACCCACCTACCTGGGAAGCATCGTTTCAACTACAGGCGGAACTGACGAGGATATCAAAGCAAGAATCGGGAAAGCAAGACAAGCTTTCACTACTCTCAAGTCTGTGTGGAGGTCAACAGCACTCTTCAGCATCAAAAATAAGATCCGGATTTTCAACTCCAATGTGAAGTCAGTGCTACTATACGGATCAGAGACTTGGCGCGTCATAAAGAGCATCTCAAACAAACTACAGACCTTCATTAACAGCTGTCTTCGCTCAGTACTACTCAAGATCAGATGGCCGGCCAGAAAAGATCAGCAACAGAGATCTCTGGCAATGAGCGAACCAACACAGCAGGAACCGATTGTGAAACAAATAGGCAGGAAGAAATGAAGATGGATTGGCTGGTCATACTCTGAGGAATCCATCAAGTGACATCACTAGACAAGCCATTGCTCGAGTGGAACCCGAAAGGGAAGCGGCGAGTTGGTGGTCAGTGCAAGGGTGACTTGGAGGAGGTCATGTGAAGAGGAGATGAAAGCATGTGGGCAGACTTGGAGCCAGGTGAAGACTCTAGCAGAGAACCGAACGCAATGGAGACACGTGCGGCTGAAGCTCTGTGTTCCTCTAGGAATTAAAGGAAACAATAATAATAATAATACACTTATACAACTTCTCACGTATTGATTAATATTAACAACCACTTTTGTGACAACTCATCACTTTTGTTACTATCCTCTTTCATTAAAAAATTGCAATAAAAATGCAATTGTAGGGATAGGGAAAGGTGTTTTTTCAGTTACCAAGAGAAGCCAGTGGAATAACACTAGAAACTGGTTTCAGTGTAGAATTTGGAACAGACGTACAGCAGTTCTAGTAGGACACAAAGCAAGAGAAAAGAGTAAAGAGAGATTCAAAAGAGAGATAACAAACAGAAATATGAAGTAAAAAGAATAGTTATATGGAAGAACAATATAATTTTATTGAATATATTATAAATCACAAGGAGTGTATGCATCTGCTCAGTCATTGATAACGATTTTGAGCCATATCACCAATTGTTTGCAGCCGCCGCCGTCGTTGGTTCTTACCATTCCAAGTACCAAAACAAGTCAGGGAGTCTACACCTTCCCACATGGCTTAAACTAACTGTTTGGAGTAAAGACAACAGTATTACTAGCAGATCACATTATGTGGTCTGCTTGATACCAATGTAACGACAAAAGACAAGGACCAGGCAACAGGTCGTTTATTGAGGAAGTCAACTGATATTTATATATATTTTTATGTAAATAATTATTCGTTATTATTAGCAGAGAAATAGCGTCTTTTGATTGGTTGTTTTATCACTGTAAGTTATTCATTCTTGTGGCCGTTTCCTTGAAGGTCAGACCATATATCTGCGAATTGTATCCGCCCACGCAAACTCTGCTATGATTGGTTGTTGAGTTAGTCTTTGTTCTTGTTTGTTTTCTCATAACCAAGATATGGGACGTAAACATTGACGAAAATTGCTGTCTACCAATTTTGTCAAGCAGACAGCACCCACCACATTATAAAAAGCCATCATGAAAACAATAACAGATGGATAGTGATAATATACTACCGTTTAATAGAAGTATTTGAAAACCACTCTTTTTCAAGCAAGTGGTGATGCTTGCTGGCGGCTAGGTTGAAGTGATTTAAACACTGGCTATCAGATGCGTTTTTTGGGGGGACAATGTACGAATTCTATCTTACACTTACCAGTTCACTCAAGTGGCTGACCACATTACATGTAGTTTCAACTGATTACACTCTCTCTGTGATCTGAAACAGGCACTGCTGATGAGATCGGTTCCGAAACTAATAGGGCAGCCGTTTGATGTTTGCATCATTTTGATCTAGTCACTACTACTTGTTCATACAAGTGGTTTCCATCTACTGATATCAATCAGTCAGTAGTATATGCCACCAAGAAGAAAAATAAGTGTTTTATTAATAATACCTTTTCTGTAGTCTGCGTAAATGAATTTATTCATAGTCTCAGAGTTGAGTTGTTTTAGTCAGTGTTGTATATCTCGTCTAATGATCGTACTAGACCTAAATATTAGGTCTCTGTTGATTTGTAGGCTTCCAGTACACAAATGCCTTGACGATATCTGGGGACTAACATGACATTAGTTGGTGGTGGACGGTGAAACTAGAAGTAAAATCCAGTGAACGTGTACACCATCCTATTTTGAACACATCTATTGGATATACATACCTTAAGTACCCTGTGTGAGTGATGGTGCTCTTACTGAGATCTGAGCCAAGCATTAATCGTTTCAAACTCCAAACCGTTAAGTAATGGGCCATTTAGGCCACGAGATTCTAATTATTATAGTATTATTATTATTTCCTTGGGTTCCGAGTGAAAAATAGGGCATCAACAACCAATCTGCGCTTTCTTCTATTCTCTGCTATCATCTTTAGCTAGGTCTACGATTGGACATAATCTCTCATCTCCTCCTTGCACGATCTACTCCATGTCACCCTCGGACAACCAACTCGTCGTTTCCTCTTTCGAATCCCACTCGACGGCCTACCGCACGATTTCATTCGATGGCCTCCTTAGTGGCATATGCCCGATCAGTCTATCTACATTTTTGCTCCTATATATTTATTGAGCAATCGTCTCTTAGTTGGTTTGTTCATCGCCAGAGTTTCTTGTTACTTATTCTTTCTGACCATTTGATCTTCAGTATGGAACCAGCCAACGAAGTGGGCAGTCGTTGATCAAAGTCTGCAATAGCCTCTTGGAAATGCTTTCCGTCACACGCAGTGCAAGTTTCTGACCTGTATAGAAGGACCGACCTCACATTGGTGTTGAAAATGCGAATCTTGTTGCTTATGCTGAGAGCGGAAGATTTCCAAACTGGTTTCAGGTTGATGAAGGCGTATCTTGCCTTTCCGATTCTGGCTGGCTGCCTTCGACATCTTCATCCATTCCACCTGCCTGTGGTTGAAACCGTGTTTGCTAGCCAGATAAGTGAGAGAATTAACCTCTGTCAAAATCTCTCCCATTGGTGGTGATTGATGCTGCTTGTTTTATTTTTGTTCTTGTTGTTATTGGTTGGTTATCTTCATCACCTTTGTCTTCTCTATGTTCACCACCTGGAGTACTGTCTTCGCTGCCAACCTCTTCTGTCAGTTTGTTGGCTTTCGCCTGTAAGTCTTCGAGTTTATGTGACGTTAGACATATATATAATCTACGAAATCCAGATCTTCTAGTGTCTTCTTATCCCCATTCTAATTCTAGTTACTATCCATCAAGTAATATTGTAACAACAGAAGACAATGGCCAGGCAACAGATAGTTTATTTAGGAAATCAACAGATATTTATAGATTTTCATGTACATCATTATAGATTATTGTTACTAGACAAACAATCTTCTGATTGGTGGTTGTTTCTTCACTGAAAGTTCATCTTTCCTCTCTTTGTGGCTGTTTCTTGAATGTCAGATCATCTCTCTGCTAATTGTATCAGTCTTTGTTGTTATTTTCACATGATCAATATTTGGGATATAAGCAACATTAGAACAAGACATATAAGCGAACAATATTGTTTTCAATTAGATCTTCTTCAGGCTTTACTCTAATTTACATGGATTTATATATAAAATTTTAACCAATTACGGTGGTTTTGGGAATCAAATAATAATCTTAATCTTAATAATAATAATAATAATAATGTGATAAATGTTTTGAACGAAATTAATAACGATGATTATAATGATAACAAAATATTGATAATAAGGTTTATGCAGGTGATAAGAATAACAAAGATAGTATATGTATATAAATGTATAAATAAATTAGGTCAAATCTTAAAAGGTGAAGTGTAACGATAATCAGAGTTTAAATAAATATTATAAAAGTACGAAGGAGATGGAAAATCAGAAAGGGTGGGAGGGTTTTGAATAGAATTCACCGAGGCCAAGGGAGAGACAAAGGTAGAACAAACTTCTTTTGTATGCAAAGACTAGGATTGTTTTCTCGAATTCCCATAGCTTCGGCTAGGTGTAAAAGACGGTTTCTGATTCCATTCGAAAGACTCGATGGAATACGATAGATAACTTTGAAAGCACTATTTTTGTCCATTTGGTGACCGCTATCAATCAAATGAGCCAAAATAGAACTTCGTATGGATTTTATTTGACCTTTTCCGAAACATAAAGGAAGATGCTCATCAATGCGTTTGTTAAGTTGTCTAGTTGTTCGCCCTATATAGCTTTCTCCACAGGAGCAACTAAATTTATAGATACACATCGAAGTGGCACAACTAGGTAGCTTATCTTTCACTTGAGGAATCCAAATTGGTTGGCTGGAAAATGACAAACAAAGGATGGTGGCAGTATAAGTCCGTCTTATCGCTCTCGATAATCTCAGATGTAAGAATTCGCTAGCCACGTCCCCATTAAATTGAAGTTTCATGAACAGTTCTTTCTTTTTAACTGTTGTCAGTTTTTCTTTGTTGTACCTGGTATTCACGTGTCTCCTAACAAATCTACTAGGATAACCCATTTGGACCAGCGTATTCTGGATATATCCTAGCTCATTTTCTAGGGCGTCATCTGTACAAATACGTCTTGCTCTATTGACGTAAATTACTGTCTACCAACTTTGTCTAGCAGCCAGATCTCACCACAATATTAATCCCAGTGACTATTTCACTTATTTTGCTTACTTCACTCATTCACATACATACACACACAAACATACTTTACTTTACTTTACCTCTAGATGAAGCTATACAATTATTATATGAACATGAGAATCGTTTAACACTTGGTACAAACATGAGAATGAAATGTGATCATGAAATACACGAGAAGAATAATTCAACTTATGAATATAATAATAATGGTTATTGGTTAATTCATATTATTGGCGGTGACACTGATATAATCAGTTTAAAGATAATTAATCGTACAAGTGTTATTCAACCACCGCATAACCATCTTGTCTATACAAAACCTGGAAAAGTTGAAGTAGTATGCAGTTTTGTTGATTATCAAACTAAAAAAGAAATATATTCAAAAGTGAAAATTATTAAAATTGTTAGTAAGTTAATTTCTTTATCAAGTGTTGGTTTGTAGAGATTTGATTGGTTACAGGATTTTCATTATGAGCTGACATTAGTTAGAGAACCATTGGAAAACCACCATGGGAGTACTGGAGAGCTGTTCTATCGTCCTAGTTTGGGACTCTTCAACAATACGCACCCACCGGGATTCGAACCCAGAAGTTAGAATTCATGCTCCATTGGATCGGGTCCCAGTAGCTTAATGGTCTCCGAGCTAGCTCGCCTTGTAACCAGAAGGTCCTGGGTTCGAACCTTGTTGGTAGGTGCGTACTGCCGACGAGTCCCAAACTAGGACGAAACAGCTGTCCAGTACTCCTAGGTTTTCCAATGGTTCCCTAACTAATTTCAGCTCATGATGAAAATCCTGCAATTTCTTTTTGTTTTTTGTTTTAATTTTTTTGAAATAGAGGAGCTAGGTCGTTATCTGTTCTCATCATTAATCGGTTCTGAGGAATTCATTGTACTTCTGAGGTCATTTAAGAATGTGCTCTGAAGCCTTGAGTTACTTGTAGAGATTGATGAGTCTCCCTCGTATGTATGTGTTCCCAGAAGTACATTTAAATTGGTAAATACAGTGGGAGGATGTGATATCATTTTTCACATGTTCTAAAGACTTAGGTGGATATATGGGCTTCGCACTCTCAGTTATTCTGATCTTATCTGCATGAGAAGTCTTTCAATCTCTGTCGAGTTACCAAGCTACTATGATCATCCCTACATAGGATAGCTTGATATAAACGTCTTTCTTAGTGGCGAGTTGGAGAGTAGGTCTTGGTGGCCCACTGACCCATTTTTTTTTCCTTATGCACTTTTTTGGATAATTATTATCAATCAGAGTTTGTATCAATTCTCTTTGTTCATTATTAAATATGTTTTCAGTGTATATTCGTTGCATTCTACTGCCAAACACCTCACAAAGGCCCTTTTGAATCAGACAGGCAGGAACTGTGATAATTAAGATATTTTGTATGTGTGTGTACATTAAATTTGTCAAACGAAAATACAATTAGTAAGTTCAGGTGAGTTGGATGTTGATATAAGAGAGTAGTAACAAAAGTGATGAGTTGTCACAAACGATTGTTAAAGAAGAGTTACGTAATAACATGAATAGTTTAATGAAAGAGTTGTACTCAGGGTGTACATGGAAACAAAATATACGGAATTATACAAGGGTTTTAAGTAGAAAAATAAGCATACAAACAAAAGTCAAGTCAAATCAAACAAAGAAAGAAAGAGAAGTTAAGTCAAATCAACAGAGTTGTTACCATGGGAGTAGAAGTGGTTGAATAATTTTCTTTTGTATGCACAGTTCTGGTTCCTCTAGTTTAATGGCTAGGGCTTCTGAGATGCAAAGAAGACGGAATCGTACTGTCTTTGGAAGGTTGTTCTTCTCTTTGTAGATTACTTTGAAGGAAGCGTTTGTTGAGATGGAATGACCAGTGTTGACGAGGTGTTCGATTATTGCACTCCTTATGCAGCCATTATTTCCAATCTGTAGCCACGCTGGATAGTGTTCTTTGACCCTTTTTGACAGGATACGCGTTGAACGACCGATTTACCTGGCTCCACATCAACAGGTGAACTGATATATACACACAGAAGTGGTCAGGTGCGGGATCTTGTCTTTTGGGCTTCTGCAGATCAGCGGGCGACTAGAGAAGACTACTCTCAATGTTGCCGCAAAGAAAGTTCTTCTTAAAGAGGTGGAGATTCTCATTCTAAGGACGTCACTGAGTAGGTCTCCCTTGAAGTCGAGGTTCAGATAAAGTATCTTTTTTGGCACAGATGCTGTTTCTTGCTTTTGGATTTTTTTGTTTGACGTTTTTGTCTACGAATCTTGATGGGAAACCGTTTTGTATGAAGGTTTCTTTCAGAAAGCTCAGTTCTTCTTCCATGGTATCTGAGCTGCAGATGCGTCGGATGCGAGTGGCAAATGATCTAATTAAGTTTCTTTTCCGACTGATTGGTACCCAGCTGTAGAAGCTTGTCAGTTGGCCGTTCCATGTGGGTTTCTTATGGATGGACCTTCTTAAAGTTCCGTCAGCTCTCCTTGTAAGTTCAACATCAAGAAAAGGGATTTTAGATTCTTTTTCAATTTCAAGAGTGAACTTTGTGGCTGGATGGCATTTGTTGAATATTTGCAGTAACTGATTGAGATCGTGGCCGTCATCACAGATAATGAAGATGTCGTCTACATATCTAACATACAGCTGGAAATTGTCAATAGTTGATTTATATTAACATCCAACTCACCTGAACTTACTAATTGTATTTTCGTTTGACAAATTTAATGTACACACACATACAAAACAACCATATATATTTGCGATTGTACAGCTATGAAAATTAAGATATTGTCCTATCCAGATAGGTTTTTTTATAGATAGGTTAATTTGTTGATCTATCGGTCCATCGACTAAGCAATATATCTAGGAAGGATAAACACTTATCTTCCTCTTCTACATACTCAAGTGATTTGCTACTCTGAGCTTCATTTATTCGATTGGAAATTGAAGTGATAGAACAAGACTCGTCGTCACTTATGACTACAATGGCGTCGACATATCTTCCTATAAAATAATGCATTTTCAATGTACGACATACGATATTTGCTAAAAAATGAGCCCTAATGGACTCTTCCCATAGCAACACCATCAGGCTGACGAAAACAATCGCCTTTAAATGTAAACCTAACATTGCTAGTACACAGAATTAATAATAAATCCCTTAAATAAGGTATAGGGAACGGGATGAAAAAGGCAACATGTGTGAAAATATAATCACAGCACAAAATGTCACTCGTTCCAAATAAAGGTATGAAGTGCTGACATCAAAATAATACATATTTATTTAAATTGAATTTTTAGATTTTCCCGTCGATTGATTGGACCGAAGTGCTCGGTCTCAGGTTGACATGTCAGCTTCTTGTGAAGAAGCTTCGACGATGTCTGGGCATACAATTAGAAGTTAATTGGTGGATGGTGACTGGCAGTGGAATCCAGGATTGAGAGCATTTCGTCCATCCTGATGACGAGCCCCAAATAGGACGAAATGCTATTTATCCTGGATTCCACTGCTAGTCACCACCCACCAATACATAATTTTATTTATAATATTAATACCATTAAGGTAATCAATCAGTTCAAGTGTATCTTTTAATACATACACTTACAGAATTGTTGTTTGTCTAGGTTCATTAATTCCACTAACCATTAAGCAAGTTTTATGTACTGGTGATCTAAACATTGTCAATATAGGATGTAGCGGACTATGGGGGTTTATAGGTTTTGGGAAAACCATACATATGTGACGATTTACATACACAACGAGGACTCATCGATCTCTGCAAGCAAGTAAGGGGGCTTCAGAGCACATTCGTAAATGGCTGCAGAAGCAAACTGAATCCTTAGAATCCATTAATGGTGAGAACATAAGACCTAGCTCCTTTTATTATTACTATTATTATTTATTAAGACGAAATTGTTTTCAAGTTTTGCTTTACAGCGATCTGACTGATTTCAAAGTTAGATAACGAACTCAGAGCTGTTGTTGTAACCAGACAGTACTGGACAGTTTTTTCATCCTAGTTTTTGAGTCATCAAATCACTATTGATTGGTTATACGAGATGGATTTCTGAGATTTCTGCACGGAGTCATATATGAGGACTGGTATGCGTCAATGACAATGCTTGGTGGCGGTGCAATAAATTGCAAGTTGGCAGAAGTTGGAATTCACGTGGTCCACTGGATTCCATTCCACTGGTTCAGTGATCGAGGGTGCAGCTTAGGAAACCCATGGCTTTCGCTTCGATCCTCCGTATGGTCATGAGTGCGTATTACTCAGGTGTGGTTGCGCTGAATATATATATATATATATTACGAATCGGTAGGAGTTTGAATTCGTGGGTTGGCCACTGGATCGGGTTGCAGTGGTTTAATAGTTTACGAACTTGCCTTGTAACTGGTAGGTTCTGGGTTCGAACCCTGACAGCTGGGTAGGTGCATACTTATGAAGAGTCTCAAACTAGGATGACGAAACAGCTGCCCAGTAATGCAGTGTCGGTTGTCAGTGGTTCTCTAACTGATGTCAATCCCATAAAATGGAATAGTTCTCCAGAGCTCCCTGATTTTCAGTGCAGCTCCTAAATCAGACAATAGAGTGGGACAGCGTGAAAGTAATAATAAGTAGTATAGTTAGGTAGAGAGAAACGTTAGTCATTGAAGCTTTGTTTATCGATTCAACACCGCACACGCGCAATCGAAATGATGCAACGCCTATATTGGAGATATGGAAAGCAGCAACAAATAAAAAGAGGAAGAGGGAGATATAGAAAGAGAGCAA
This sequence comes from Trichobilharzia szidati, assembly GCA_944472155.2. NCBI lineage: Eukaryota > Metazoa > Platyhelminthes > Trematoda > Strigeidida > Schistosomatidae > Trichobilharzia > Trichobilharzia szidati. Next base: position 22,674,556 of record OX235276.1, on the reverse strand, counting down.
GAAGCTAATAAGACAAATTTTGAAGCCATGTGCCTAAATTCATATGATCATGAGTGGCAATCATTTATGCTCGAAACCTTATTAAGAATTGGTTTTTGTAGCGATTTAGTTTGAATGGTCGGAGGATTTCGCCATAAGCTGACATCAGTTAGAGAACCATTGGAAAACCACCATGGGAGTAGTGGACAGCTGTTTCGTCAGCCTAGTTTGGGAAACTTCAGCAGTACGTGCCCACCGGGTGAAGCAGGTTGAAGGTGAGGCAGTAACTTATCGAAGAAGACATTGCAAAGTGGTCGCGCTATGTTATGAGTTGGCAGAAGTTAGAATTCATGGACTGGCCATTGGATCGGGTTCCAGTGGCATAATGGTCTATGAGCTCACTCGCCTGGTAACCAGAAGATCCTGGGTTCGAACCCTGTCGGTGGGTGTGTACTGCTGAAGAGACCCAAACTAGGCTGACAAAACAACTGGCTGTCCAGTACTCCCAGCTAATTTTCCAATGGTTCTGTAACCAATATCGGCTCAAGATGAAATCCTTCAACCAACGAAACCTTATCATCCAGTTATTATTAAAACTGCATCATCACTGTGTGTGATATTTGAAAGGAACTTGTCTAATATGGAATAAATTTATGTTGTCAGTAATATGACAAAATTATTTTGAAAAAAAGTGTTTCAAAAGAAATCTTAACAAGTCTGTTTTTCTCCTCAATAGTTTGTTATGTAAATTACATTTTTCTGTTGAAAAAACCGTGACTTACATGGTGGAATGTGTAAACATTGAATTGATTTTAAATAATTTAAAAAAAATAATCATTCTTTCAAACTTGATGCTGGAGTAATTCCAGGTATCATTGGACATAGAATCGAGTGGCAGTCAAATATCTAACTAAAAAACTTCATCAATTTTGAAAAAGGCCATCAACAGCGTTGACAGAGGAATTATAATTTGGCAACTATTTCAGCACTATGGAGTGCAGTACCGCAAAAATCTTTATCAACCTCATGCATTAGCTGTTTATGTGACACTGGCCCGTATCAGGTGATCCACAACAGAAAATTCAGAGAGACGTTCAAAGTGAGTACAAGAGTCAGATAAGGCTACCTGCCTATTATTACCTACGATGATATTCCTGGTTGGGCACTGAGGGCTAGAAGACAGGAATACGTTGGACTGACCGATATGAAAACTCTAGAAGATCTGGATTTCGCGGACGATTTATGTCAAATGTCAAACAAACTTGAACACCTACAGGCGAAAACCATCGCGTTGGCAGAAGAAACAAGGAAGACAGGACTTCAATGGAACATAAAGAAGACAAAGATAATGAAGATACCCACACACACTAACAACAAACACTAACCACCGTCAACAGGAGAAGTTCGAAGGAAACCACTTCCTCCAGCTATCTGGCTAGGCAGAATCGTTTGAACTACAAGCAGTCAGCATGGATAAGGATGTCAAAGCAACGATCTGAAAGGCAAGACTAACGTTAATTCCTATGAAATCGGTGCGAACATGTTCTGCAGTCAGGATCAACGTTAAGTCAATTCTTCTGTGTGATTCAGAGATCTCACGTATAACCAAAAGCATTTCGAACATGCTTCAAAATTTTATCAATATCTACCTTTGCTAGCTTCATACTAATCATTAGATATTTTAATTGAATTTTAGATTTTCCCGTCTATTGATTGGACTGAAGTGCTCGGTCTCAGGTTGACATGTCGGCTTGTTATGAAGATGCTTCGAAGATATCTGGGCATTTAATTAGAGGTTGATTGATGGATGGTGACTAACAGTGGAATCCAGGATAAATCGCATTTCGTAACATTTGGGACTCGTCGACTGGATGTACCTGCACTTCCCAGTGAGTGATGATGTTCTCACCGAGGCTCGAACTCAGTGCTCATTGTTTCAAACGCCAAAATCGTTATCGACTAGATCATTTGGGCCATGAGAGCCACCTGTTGTGCAACGGGTCATGTTAATTTAATTGAAGCCGACAGAAGCCAAGCACTTCGGTCCAATCAATCGATGGGAAAATCTAAAATTCAATTAAATTAACATGACCCGTTGCACGGCAGGTGGCTCTCGTAGCCCAAGTGGTCTAGTGTAAACTATGGGCACTGGGTTCAAGCCTCGGTGGGAACATCCTCACTCACTGTGAAATGCAGGTACATCCAGTGGCTGACGAATCCCAAATAGGACGAAATGCGCGTTATCCTGGATTACTCCACTGCTAGTCCGTCCGTCCACCAATTAATGATCAGATAGTCAGATATGATCAGCAACAAGGAGATCTGGTAATAGACTAACCAAGACCCTATTGCTCAACAGATATTCTGAAGAAAATGTGAAGGCGGATTGTATACACACTGTGGAGACCTAGTGGATGACAGTGAGCACTAAGCCGTCGTCTCTCAAGTGGGAGCCAAATGAGAAACGATGAGTTGTGTGTGGGCTCATGGGTAACACGGAGGAGCCTGTGGCCACAATCATGGAGCCAGCCGAAGATAACCAGCGAAAATTCAGACGAAATGAACATGTTCCACTTGGTATCTAAAAAAAGAAATAATAATAACTACAATAGTTCAGTTAGGTCACACATATGCACAAATAGAGCCTTAAATGATCTGTATTCATTCATTTATTCATTCACAGATTCATAGTTTGATATCCTCTCCACCTATTTGTTTCTCTTCATCTTTTCCTTTTTTGAATTGTACAGATACTTTTCGTAAAGGCACTTTGAATGGTCGCAATAATAAGGATATCACTGTAGGTATTGGTTCAAAAAATGTATTCAAATGTGGTATGCTTACTTCTGATGGTCGTTCATACTACTCCAGAAGAAAGAGTTTTTGGCTAGCAGAAATTATTGATGGACCAAAAAATCTTATCTCAATAAAACATCATAAGAATGAGGCGATTATTGGACCACCGTTGTGTAGTAATTTTTATCAATTAAAAGGACGTGTAAAAATTCAATGTATTCTTAAATATGATGCATATGAAATTGGTTTTGCATTTAACAAAAGTATTGAAATTATCGGTAAGTATTGTTTAAAAAAAGCCCTAACTTCTTCTTTATTACTAACTGACTAATAATAATAGTCCTGATTTGATTATTGTTGATTAAAGCATGTCTGTAAGTGCATAGTATTGGATAGTTGTAACCCCCTCCTTCCTTTTGAATTGGATCTTGATGTCATTATCCTGCTGGATGTGATTGGTTCCCACTTCATAAAAGCTTTGACTGCTGTTGGCGACATCATGATAGCCACTCAATACCTCAGTGTGCTTGTGGTTGTCGTCTGGGTGACTGGAGTAGATTACTGACTCTCCAGTTAACGATTTCTATACTCCATATCCATTTCATCTCCTGTGACAGATTCCGAGCTACCTGGCCAGCTTTCTCAGCTTGGTATATTGTGCGAACATTCCACGTCCCCATTCTTATTTATGCTGTCATTAAAAGAGGACATATCAACTGACTGGCTTCCCAAAAGCTTTAACCAGACTGCGTCCTTTCGCCTCTCTGATTCCATCAAAAAATGAGTTTATTCTTATGTTTTTGTATTATTTGCGGATGATTTGTGTCTAACGTCCCACAAACTCGAAGACTTACAGGCAAAAACCCACAAACTGACAGAAGAGGCTGGAAGCGAAGACAGGACTGCAGGTGAAAATAGAGAAGTTAGACGGTGGTGATTAGTATACCCACGCACCAGCAACTTCCTTCACTTAACATAGAGACCATCTTTTCAACTAAAGACGGAACGGATGAAAATTTCAAAGCCGGAGTCGGAAAGGCAAGGAACTCCTTCACCAATCTGGAATCAGTTTAGAGATCTTCTGCATTCAGCCAGCATAAAGAACAAGATTTAGATTTTCAAAAGTTATTTTAAGTCAGTCACTTCTTCTGTATGTGTCAGAAACGTGCACTGCATGTCACGAAAAGCATTTACAACAGTCAACTACAGACTTCTATCAATAGCTACCCCCCTTAAATGGCTCCATATTTAGAATCAAATGGCTGGCTGACCAGAAAGAATTAACAAAAAGGAACTGTGGAAGTGAATCAACCTAGAATCTATTGTTCAGCGAATATGCAAGAGAAGGTGGAGAAATTGATCGAGCACACGCTGAAGATACTGTCTAATTGCATCACTCCATCTTGAGGCCATCGGTCGAGTGGAACCCTAGTGGGAAAAGACAATTAGGGCGTGCGTCCGAGGGTAATATGGAGGGGATCATTTGGAGAGAAGAAGATGATAGAGTATAGTCAATCGTCGGCTTAGCTAAAGAAGACCACAGAGAAAGGGACGAAGTGGAGATGTGCTGCTGAAGCCGTATGTTCCACCTGAGACAAAAAGCATGTCTGAGTATAGACATTGTGCGTCCTTGATTCAGTGGTAGAATGTTTACCTGCTACGCTGGAGATTCGGGTTCGATCTCCAGTCAAGGCATTTCCAAACCTCGCCTAGTTTCTTACTAGTCTGCAATAGACTGAGAAAAGAGGGATGGTCTGACGTCGGACAAATAACATTACAACTACTGAAATTTCAATGTTTAAAGGCCTATATGTCATTCGGTAACCGTAATAACAATAATAATAATAACAATCAGTATAGATATACTCTTGGAAATAACTGTGAGCTGTGTCAGTGAAAAAAAAAGTCAGCTAAAATCATTGCCATAAGATACACTGTGATGATATTCGTCGGACATATGAGGAAGTACAGACAGTTACAGCCAGTTGTTTGCAATGACTGTCGGTCGGTTTTCAACATAGAACTTTGCACATATGTGCGACAGTTAAAGTCACCACACTCCCTCCTTGTAGCAAACAAAGCAAGAGAAGAAAGTAGGAGAAATGCATAATATAGAGAGTGAATAGAGGTGTGAGACAAAGGAATAGTAATAACGAAGAACAAAACAGTTTCATTGGAAATCATAAGTCACAAGGAGTGGATGCATCTCTGCCAGCCATTGAGAACGATTTTGAGCCATGTCACCAATTGTTTCCAACCATTGGTTTTACCGTCCCGAGGACCCCATCCAGGAAGTCTACACCTCCTACGTGTCTTAGACTAACTGTTGTGGATTTCATTGACTGGTGCCATGTTTTCGTTTGACCACAATGTGCTAGCTCTTTTCCAGCCTGACCATGTATCAGCTAACATTGCCCGTCGAGGAATACTCAGCTGAATACTCTACACGTATTCAGTTGACGATTTCTACCGAAATTTGATGAATTCATTAAATCCTGCAATATTAACCTTTATTGCTTGTTTTAAATTCGTATCGGGAAATAAATGTTTCCAAATATTGATTAGGATACAACTGACCAATACCAAAACAAGTTGCCTTGATTTCTTAATACTATATAACCATTCATTCAAGCAGCCCATATTGTGTAAATGAATATAATTCGGGATACTGGTTATTCACAATGCAATTTCGAATTATTCCATGTTCATTTTCACCTCAGTGAGCTTAGAGTTATACTTCTCGTGTTTAACTACAGTAGACAAGGGCCAGGCAACAGATCGTCTATCTACGAAATCAACACATATTTATAGATTTTCATTTACATTATTATATATTACTGTTAGCAGAAAAACACAGTCTTCTGATTGGTTGTTGTTTCTTCACTGAAAGTTCATCTTTCATCTCTTCTTGTGGCTGTTTCTTGAATGTCAGATCATCTATATATGCTAACTGTATCCGCCTACGCAAAGCCTTTGTTCCCATTTTTCTCACGACCAATATTTGGGAACATAAACATTGACGTAAATTACTGTCTACCAACTTTGGCTAGCAGCCAGCTCTCACTACACTAGTACTTGTTGACTGCCTTCAGTGCTATTGGATGCTCACAAGATCTCAGTAACTTGAATATCTCCATAATTTATTCAGAACAAAAATTATAGAGAAATTCTTCTTCAGGCTCAACAATTATATATCTACACTCATTTGTTACTGCCAATGATTCCCGAACTAGGATGAAACAGCCGTCCAGTACTCCCTGGCTGGTTTCCAATGCTTCTCTAACTGATATCAATCCGTGGTCAAACTCGTAAAAATAAGCCTAATCCTTTAAAAGCAACTCTTGAATCTTAATAACTTCTCATTTTCTTTCAAATTTTCTACATTGTATAATCCATTTTTTTCTAAAATTTTTGCAATAACTTCTTCCCTTTAATTGTTACACTAACTTTCTTGGTCAGTTATTACCCCTGTGACGACAGAAGGCAAGAGTCAGGCAACAGATCATTTATTAAGGAAATCAACGCATATTTATATATTTCATGTACATCACTATGGATATGTAAACAAACAAACACAGTCTTCCGATTGGTTGTTTCTCACGACTTCATGTACATTACTATGGATATGTAAACAAACACAGTCTTCCGATTGGTTGTTCCTGACGACAAATCTTGGGAACGTAAATATTGACGTAAATTACTGTCTACCAATTTGGCTAGTAGACAGCTCTCACCACACCCCTTTGACATTGCTGATAATGGTGATATGGTTCAAAACCGTTGTGAACAGCACAGATGGATTCACTGTTTGTACACTCCTATAGATCGTCAATAAAATCATCCCTGTACTTATTCATTCTTCTGTACAGTTCTGTTCATTATAGATCCCTTGACCTTTTTTGTTTTATTTTTCTCTACATTTGTGTGTATTATACGGAGTGTGTTAAATTGAACTGTTGCACTTCAGGATTGATGAAAACTCAGTCAGTCAGTAAGTCAGTCTAACGTTTATTTTGAATGATTTCTCCTTACATACTGAATGACGACCAGTGTTGAATATATGTTGAGTTAATAGTACTCCTTCGAGAAGACAGGGATATCTTGGACCACCGACGTGAAGAACCTAGGAGACCTGGATTTCGCAGATGATTTATGTTTGATGTCACACAAAATCGAAGACTTACAAGCGAAAACCGACAAACTGGTCGAAGAAGCAGCCGGTGAAGACAGGACTCCAGGTGAACATAGACAAGACGGAGGTTATGAAAATAACCAACCAACAACAACAACAGCAGCAACATCCAGCGCCAATCACCATCAACGAGAGGGATTTGAAAGAGGTTACTTCATTCACTTATCTAGGGAGCATTGTCTAAACTACAGGAAGAACGGACGGACGAGGATGTCAAATCGAGAATCGGTAAGGCGAGAAACACATTCATCACACATCATGAAACCAATCTGGAAATCTTCCACTGTCACTCAGCATCAACAACAAAATTCGGATTTTCAATACAGACGTCAAGTCAGTCAGTTCTTCTATACGGATCAGAAACTTGGTGGGTCACAGAGAATATTTCCAACAGCCTGTTGCAGACCTTTATCAACAACTGTCTTCATTCTATACTGAAGATCAGATGGCCGGAAAGAATCACCAACAAGAAACTATTGGAACAAACAAAACAAGAACCAATCGCTCAACAAATATGCAGGAGAATGTGGAGACGGTTTGGACACTCGCTGAGGAGGCCGCTGGGTGACATCGTGCGTCAGGCCATCGCTCGAGTGGAACCCGAAAGGGAAGCGGCGAGTGAGACGTCGGTGAAAGGGTGACATGAAGCAGATCGTGTGAAGAGGAGTTGAAACAGTGTGGCATAACATGGATGCAGGTGAAAAGTAGAGCAGAAGACAGAAGCAAGTGGAGACGTGCAGTTGAAGCTCTATGTTCCACTAGGAACTCAAGGGAACAATAAAAAAGTTACATATAATAGTACTCCTTATTGATCCACTGTTACCGTTTTGTAGCCAATTGGGACAATGTCCTTTTACTGTCTTATATGAAACACTTATGTGAACAACATACATACCTTGCTCCCTCCACATGAGCAAGTAAACTGGTAGATACATATATATATATGTATATATATATATATATGTATATATATATATGTATATATAAAGGTGGTCAAATGCAATATAGTTTATCCTAAGGGTTGTCCAGAAACAATGGCCGGCTTAAATGCGACCTAAATAATTTCCTTCAAAATTTTTAATAGCTCCCACCCAGCCACCATATTTACAAATAAAAGTAGAAACCTGACTGACAGTCTCCTTTCAGGAATTTCAACTGACAAAAAACACTGATGGGACTTTGAACAGACCAGTATATAAAAAGTTCAAGTGGAAAGGCCATTTGACAAACTTTTACAGTTGGATACGCATCAGTCGTAAGCGGAACCTCATAACATCATCTCTTGCGGCTAGAATCCAAAGAATCTTCAGACTCGAATCAATAGAAGAAGAAGAGACCAATCTTTTGAGGAAGACACTACTTCACTGGTGGTTATCATTGACGTATTAAAGATAAAAACGCATGAAATCCCTAAAACAAACAAAGAAAACTCCATCTCTGTGTCGACGAAGATTCTAAACATTAATTAATGTGGTGTTTAAAGGCGATCTTCTGGCCGATATCCTAAAGAAAAAAATACCGCTGCTACAAAATTACGATTGGTATTCTCATGCCGCCCATTGTTCTTTAACAATTCTAAAGATAAAGCTACCGTATCTGACCATAACTTCTATGTGTAACTACTGGTTTATCTGCTCATGTGCAGTTGGCTGGATATACAGATCGTGAGGGCTTACGGCGAGTTGTCATCTGAAGTGGTGACGACTAGTGGCGTCCGTCAAGGATGCCCATTATCCCCATTCCTATTCAACTTCATCATAGACGTACTAATGGACTTAACCCTAACACACTTCAGAGACTCAGGAATTGACTTGCTACCAGGGAATAATCTCGTCGACTTAGAATATGTGAACGGTATAGTCCTTCTAGGCGAGGACGCTGACAAAATGCAGAGTCTACTGAACACCTTGAGCAACAGCCTTCGTATGTTTGGCATGCGATTCGCCCTTGTAAAATCTAAGATGATGTTGCAGGATTGGACTACACCGAACACTATATTAGAAATAGGAAGTGAAGTGGTAGAGCACTTTGACCGCTTCACTTACTTGGGAAGTACCATCAGCCCCAACGGGTTGATCTCCGACGAAATCTCAGCACGAATACAGAGGGCTAGTTTCGCATATGCCAGTTTACGCCGTCTCTGGCGTAGACGAGATATCCGACTATCGACCAAAGGGAGTGTGTTCTGCTCATCAGTCCGCTCCGTCCTCCTTTATGGCTGTGAGACCTGGCCATTGACAGCGGAAGACATGAAAAGATTAACTGTCTTCGATCATAGGTGTCTGTGTTCTATCTCCCGTGTGAAGTGGTATAATAAGGTGAGCAATATTGATGTTAGGCGCTGGTCGAGTTCTAGGTAAGGCGGGGAAATCAGTCGATGAGACTGTGAAATTACATCGACTGAGATGGTTAGGACATGTGTTAAGTATGCCTAGTCATCGCCTTCCTCGACGAGCAATGTCAGCTGATATAGGGTCAGGCTGGAAAAGAGCTAGCACATTGTGGTCAAACGAAAACATGGCACCAGTCAATGAAATCCACAGCAGTTAGTTTAAGCCAGCCAGTCACGTAGGAAGGTGTAGACTTCCTGACTGGTTGGGGTCCTCGGGACAGTAAAAACCAATGGTTGGAAACAATTGGTGACATGGCTCAAAATCGTTCTCAATGGCTGGCAGAGATGCATCCACTCCTTGTGACTTATGATTTCTAATTAAACTATACTGTTCTTCGTTATTACTATACCTTTGTCTCACACCTCTGTTTACTGTCTATATTATGCATTTCTTCTACTTTCTTCTCTTGCTTTGTTTGCTACAAGGAGGGAGTGTGGTGACTTTAACTGTCGCACATATGTGCAAAGTTCTATGTCGAAAACCGACCGAACGACCGACCGACAGATCGTTCGAGTGAAAGAACATTATCCCGGTTGTCTACGAAAAACGTAACAGTCGATCAATAAAGAAGGAGTGATGTAAATGGACATGTATATTCAATACCCGGTTGTCACTCAATACGTAAGAAGAATTCATTCAAAGTCATCTACAAAATTTAAGAAAAAAATAGCCTCCCGAAGACGAAAAGCATCCGTCATCTTTACTCTGCTGATACATTAACAGTTCGGATGGAAAACCATGATTAATCTACACACATAAGTAACTTTTATTTCCTGAATTTTTTGGTGGAAGCTTTTTAAATGTTATAATGTTATTACTGTATTACAGATGGTGTAAAAACCGGTACAATTAATGGATACGATGAATTAGATGGTATAGTTAATATTGGTACTAACAGCACATATAAATGTGGCCTGTTACCTGAATGGTCTGAATCATTGTATAATGGTTGTTGGGAAGCACGTATCCTTTCATCAGCAATCCACCCCTTGATATCAGTTAAGTCATGTTATAATAAGGCTGTTATTGGACCACCATTCAATTCATCTGTTTACTATCTAACTGGAAGTGTTACTTTGGAATGTACATTTAAAAATCAAGAAAATAAACAAACAATTTATGTGTTTAATAAAAATATTATTATAAAAGGTAAATATTGTTTATATTTATTTGATTAAATATTGTTTGTTCCAGTCCTCTGTTTAGACTACATTGTTTCTTTTGACTCTATTCCTAGAGCACTTTTACTGAGAAAGCTGATTTCAGTACGTACTCACACACATACACACACATGCTGGATCCTGGGTTACAAGCTGGCTGATTGCCTTCTTATTTTTCGGGTAGAATACACCATACTGTTTGGTTAAATGGAAAGCTCTCTACTTCTTTACTAATGGAAATTGATACACCTTGAGATGAGCTGTACTCTCTCCATTTGTTTTTTTCTTTCATTTCTTTCATGACTCTCCATATTCTTTCAAAGTTAATTTCATTAAATATGCCGTTGATCTTATCATTTATGTCCCATTAGTTTCAGCATTGGATTGTTCTGATATGGTGAATATATATTTATCTGAATTTAACAAATAGACTCCCCTAAATGGTATTAAACTAAATCGATTTAATGTCAAATGATGGAAAACGGTTTCCCGCCCAGGTTCATAGACAAGAATCTCTCTCTAAGAAGAGTTCCGAACAAGTCCAATCCAAAAAAAATACTTCTGCTTAATCTAGAATTCAAAGGTGATATTGAAGCAGAAATCCTTCGCAAACGCCTCTGCAAATCTCTTAGAAAAACATACTTCGCCATGAGCCTACGACTGACGTTTTCTTGCAAGAAACTGTTCAGCCAGAACGTGAAAGACAAGTTGTCGCATTGGGTCACCTCAACGTGCATATACCAGTTTACTTGCTCTTGTGGAGCTGAGTGCATCGGCCGTACCATGCGCCGACTTGTAAAGCGCGCTCGCGAACACTACCCAACCTGGCTAGTAAAAGGAGACCAAAAACGTGTATACAGTTCAGTGACAGAACATCTGGTCAACTCAGGACATTCTGCGCCTTTCGAAAAATCCTTCAAAGTAATATACAAGATTCAATCAAACCTATCAAAGGGAGTCAAATCAAGATATCTGCGCATAGCTGAGGCGTTAGCTATCCGAAAACTCAAACCCACTTTTTGTATCCAAAAGAAATGCTTCCAACCCCTGTCCCTGCCACGGTCATCATAAACAGGCAAATTTTTTAATAATGACCATCCCATCGCCTTTCTTATCTAAAATTCCTGTTTATTCATGTTATTTAAAGTTTTTCTTAATCCCTGTCTACACTACCATATTTTCATATCCACTCTTCCTGTTTATTTTGTCATTTTACTATTTCTACATATTTAATCCCTGATTGCATAAACAATTATTCATCATATTAGTTTTTTATCCAAACATCCTGTCTCTTTTGTTATTTCTACATTTCTAACCCCCAATTGCACAATGTCAATCGTCTTAGTTATTATAATGCTACTTTGTTTGAGTTTTACCCATCCCCCCTGTTTGTTATGTCATTTTAATTACCAATTGTAATTTTTATTAATTTAACCCCTAACCGGAAATTATTCTGGAACTTTCCCATCCATTTGATATAAATACACGAATGTACAGCCTAGTTGACGGTGACTTCGTCGAAAAGAAAATTTTCTTCGCTGCAATTGTCTTTTTAATAACTCCTATGACCCAAATGTGTATATTCCGTAATGTCAAATAGTTTGAATTGATAGGGAGTAAATCGAATATCTCCTGTCTCGACATCAGTTTCTCTTCGAACCTCTGTTGGCGGTCGTCTTATGTCCTGTTGATTTCTAAGAAAAGTTTTCGTTTAACTTATCACATCATAAAGAAGTTGAGACATTCTGCTGGCAAAATTAGACCTCTTCTCTTCCAGTTTATTGATTCATATATTCTGCCAACTAACTCTTCGTCTTCTTTATTGTTCCCTGGGCTTCTCTGAAAGAGACAGTGTAATTTTATGCAGAAAAATGTAGGCCGTAATCAGGATTAGTGGTTTGCCAGTGACTCAATTAACTGACACTGTTGTTGGTTGATAGGCATTTCAATTCTTGCAAGCAGTTAACCTAAAGTTATCTGGTTTGATAACGAACATCCTCTTTGTGATTGGCAACCAGAAGAAACTTCATTAGAAGCATTTATGCTAGTACGACTACTAAATATAAAAATTCTACCATACTACTATATTTAGCACGGGTGGTTGCGTATGAAGAGTGAGTTAGATGTCAGAAAAGAACTTATAAACTTTTTAAATCAATAGTAAATGACCTGCAAACTATGGGCAAAGATTATTATTACATAAATTATTTATTATATACTATTTATCTGTCATTTATTATGCCCCACTAACGTTCAGTTTTGTGGTTTTATTACTTTTTCAATTCCATGTATTTATATATTTAAAAAAGGAGCTAAATTGTAGCAATAGGTAAAAAACACTGGAAATTCCACTCAGTATAACAAGCTTTCACTACTCTCAAGTCTGTGTGGAGGTCAACAGCACTCAGCATCAAAAATAAGATCCGGATTTTCAACTCCAATGTGAAGTCAGTCAGTGCTACTATACGGATCAGAGACTTGCACTGCGCGTCATAAAGAGCATCTCAAGCAAACTACAGAACTTCATTAACAGTTGTCTTCGCTCAATACTCAAGATCAGATGGCCGGCCAGAAAGATCAGCAACAGAGATCTCTGGGAGCGAATCAACCCAGCAGGAACCGATTGTGCAACAAATAGGCAGGAAGAAATGGAGATGGATTGGCTAGTCATACTCTGAGGAAACAAACCATCAAGTGACATCACTAGACAAGCCATTGCTCGAGTGGAACCCGAAAGAGAAGAGGCTAGTTGGTCGTCAGTGCAAGGTTGACCTGGAGGAGGTCATTTGAAGAGGAGATGAAAGGGTGTGGGTAGACTTGGAGCCAGGTGAAGACTCTAGCAGAGAACCGAACGCAATGGAGATGCACGGCTGAAGCCCTATGTTCCTCTAACAATTAAAGGAAACCATAATAATAATAAAATAATTATTCAAGTGTTGGGGTGTAGGCATTTGATTGATTGGTTACAGGATTGCATCATGAGTTGACATTGGTTAGAGAACCACTGGAAAACCTGCAGGGAGTACTGAACAGCTGTTTCATCAGCCTAGTTTGGGACTCTTCAGCAGTACGCACCCTCCGGGATTCGAACCCAGGATCTTCTGGTTACTAGGCGAGCTAGCGCGTAGATCGTTAAGCTACTGGGACCCGATCCAATGGCCAATGAATTCTAAATTCTGCCAAATCACGACATAGCGCGACCGCTACCCTATGCCTTTGGCGAGTATTCGTTCTCACACCCGGTGCGTACTGTGAAGAGCCCCAAAATAGGATGAAACAGCTGTCCAGTACTCCAAGTTTTTTTCTAATGGTTCTCTAACCAGTGTCAGCTCATGATGAAATCCTGTAATAATTATTACTGTTATTATTAATCACATAAGAAGATATCAATAATTATCTATTATTAATCGTGAATTTATTCAGAGAAGAAGCTTCCTCTGAAGAATTACTCTTTTCAACGACATCGTACTTAATCTGTATTATCGCATGTGTGTATATAGTAGGTTGTCATAGCAACGAAAAGGAACAGCCAGTTTAAAGTATCACGATACTGGAGTGTGGACGCACTTCACTCACCTTGAATGTATACTATTCGTTAGATCAAGAGACCTACCATTATTATAGAGCTACTATGAACGTTTTTCATGAAATGAGGTGCAAATTTCATTTAAAATTTCGTTTTTAAGTGCCGTTTGGATAATGTGTTCATAGCTCACTGGGGTTACGTTTAGGACTACAGTTAGGATTACGGTTATGATTAGGGTTACAGGTGGAGTTTAGGTTTGGGGAGTTTTATTTTTCCTATTCTCATTTCTCTTCTAAATAGTTTTCGACCTGCTTATTGAAACCCATACTAATTCAATCGAGGGCTTTTTGGGAAGACTGAATAACAGGATTAAAGGGATAAATATATCACAGAATGGACTCATCTTCAGTTACCTTGAAACTGGTCTAACTTAAAAACTGATACTCTTCATATATGTGTAAAACTTGGGCACTGTGGTAGTAAGTAATTCCATATTAGTTTGTTTATTAGATATATCACACAGTGAAACAGTATTATTTACTGGATGACAAGGTTTCGAACAAAAATCTAAAAAGGTAACTGATACACATAAAAGAAGCTTTGAAACTTAATAATTATCCGGATAAATTAGTCAAGAAATATGTAAGGAAATGTAAAAATAAAATAAATAATGTTAGTAGCAATAGTGATAATAACAATAATAATGATAATAATAATAGTGATAATAATAATATTAATGACGACACCAACAATAAGTAATCTAAATCATCAGTAGTACTCTCATACAAAGAAGGAAACTCGGAACCCTTACGCAGAATTCTTAACAATGCTGGCAGGAATAAAAACGGCATTTAAACCCACAAACTCAATTAGAAACAAGCTTTGTCGGTTAAAGGATCCTGTAGAGCCCTTAAAACAAAACAATTTAGTTTATCAAATATCCTGCTGGAATGATTGTCAGGTCAAATACATAGGTCAAACTAGTAGAACAGGGGCAGTCAGACTAGCTGAACATAAAAACCTAGCGAAATCTCGATTGGTTGACCCGAATAAGATAAGAAATCTAGAGAATAGTTCAGCCATAGCACTACATGCAGTTACACACAACCACAAAATAGGATGCGATAGGATGACAGTTTCAAAATCGAATGTGACAGAGTGGAGGGAGAGATTGATAACAGAAGCTTTGTTTATCGAATCAACTACAAATACATGTAATAGGAATGACTCATCACCTGCCCCAGATATCTGGAAAATTCTACTACCCGAATGACGACAAATAGGAGAGAACAAAGAAAACTATAAAACTCAAGTGTCAAAGTCGTGTGATTCCAGTTGATCTGATCATGAACAATAAATTTTGTTCGAAACGTCATCCAGTAAATAATACTGTTTCTTCACTGTGTGATATATCCATCTAATGAACAAACTAACATGATAGTCTTCATTATAACTGAGAGGTAGTTTTAAGTCATGTCAGGGGAAAAAGTACCCTGTTTAATTTGTTTTTCAAGTATTTGTCTTATAATGAAACATAATTTTTATGTAAAATTCACTGAATTTTTTGATTATCTGATGACAGTTCAGTCATACATTCGCATTCTATGGATCGTTATAGTTTAACTTCGCTAAAGGAATGTTTTCAAAGGTACGCAGCTTTGACCCCCAGGGATTGAACCCAAAAATTTTCAGGTCACGAGGCCAAACCTTTTGACCATTCAGTAACTTGGGTTGGAATTCAATACCCTATGAATTCTAACTTCCTTCAATTAAATAAGTAGATTGGGTGATGTCACGTAACTGACAGAAGTGAGTTCAGCTCAACTAAAATTGAGAAAGGAACATGTTAAGATCGGTATGACAAGGACTAGAAATGTGGTAGTGAGAGATTGAGAAGAAGAAAAATGAAATTAAAACTGAACAAAAATCATTTACCAGATAAGGAGGTAAATTAGGTCAGCTGTAGATTAAGTGACTCAAAAAAAACTTCTTCTGTGTACCAAGTTCATGATTAAACATGCGGATAGCCGTAACTTCTGCGGTTTAAAAAAGTTTGATTTGTACTCGTTTTGGCAAGATTTCCACGAACTCTATAGATAACTCTGAAGTTGGTTTGTGAGTTCGTTTTATGTTCAGAATAGATACGGTGTTTTCATTGAACACTAGTAACTAGTGTGACATGTCTAGTCCTTTATTTTGTGCAGACTGAATTCTATCAGTCAGGACTATACACGTCAAGTTAGTTACTAGTGTCCAATGAAATACCCACTACATTCCTACAAGAGGTCAATCGCAGGCCCGAATAGCTCAGTGGTAACGTCTCTGACTGCAGCCGGCACTGGGTGATGCGGGTTCGAATCTCAGAAGGGATATGAGTTCCTTCAAGGCTGCAGATACGCCTTGCTGACTGGTGAGTGCCAACTAACTCGAAACCTAGGTCTAGGCAAGGCTTTCTGTGGCCGATTGCCTCCAACTATCTAATAGATACAGTGTTCCAGAACAGAGCTGCCAGGGATGGCTTTAATCGCCTGTGTAAGCCATTAAGAGTAGATGTTCGATGATACATTTAGACGACAAACTCTGAATAATGTTTAGACACCTAATTCCACAGGAGTAAGTGGATTCATCTCATCATTTTTTAGATAATTTTGTATTAAGTCCAATGCTTTAAATGTTTAATCTGATTATTATTCGCCTTTCTCACTATTACAATACTAGTTCATCTGTCACTGATCTTAACTTGTTCGTCTTCTAATTCTAGTTGAAATAAACTCAGTCCTACCAATTATGCTACGTCACTTAA
Organism: Trichobilharzia szidati; assembly: GCA_944472155.2. Taxonomy (NCBI): domain Eukaryota; kingdom Metazoa; phylum Platyhelminthes; class Trematoda; order Strigeidida; family Schistosomatidae; genus Trichobilharzia; species Trichobilharzia szidati. Next base: position 22,657,707 of record OX235276.1, on the reverse strand, counting down.
TTTAATTATTTAATTTTATGATAGTTTCTACCCATTTGATGCCTTTTTTAGTACTCAATTTAGAATCTCAGGGACGTTATCTAAAACCCTTAAATCTAAATGACACCATTGTATCTATTTCTTTTGTTTCAAGTTTCCTCGCGAATTGATATCAGTTAGATAACCACTGGGAAATCAGCTTTCGAGCACTGGTCAGTCATCTCGTCAATCTAGTTTGAGACTCATCGCTTCATGGTTAGATCCCAGGATATTCCAGTTACAAAGTGAGCTCATAGACTACTAATCCACTGGGACCTGACTCCTCTCAATGACCACCAGCCCATGAATTCCAACTTCTGCAAGTCGAGTGTGATGATAAATACTCGCCAAAGATGTCAATGGCTCGTCCCAGTGTCATTAAAATCATGAATCGGCAGATGTTAGGACTCATGGGCTCATCAGCGGTCTAAGAGGAAACGTCATGGGTTGGAACCCTGATGGTTTTCCATTGGTTCTCTTGTGGTGAGAGCTGTCTGCTAGCCAAAATTTGATAGACAGTAATTTACGTCAATGTTGTTTATGTCCCAAAGACTGACTCAACAACCAATCATAGCAGACTTTGTTTGCGTGGGTGGATACGGCTCGCAGATATATTGTGTGACCTTAGAAGAAAGGGTCACAAAGAGATGAAAGATGAACTTTCTGTGAGAAACAATTAATCAGAAGACGGTATATGTCTGCCAACAATAATCTATAATCGGAAACATTTATTTCCCGATACGAATTTAAAACAAGCAATAAAGGTTAATAAAGCAGGATTTAATGAATTCATCGAATTTCGGTAGAACTCGTCGGCTGAATACTCTACATACACGGATATATATAGTTTTGAAATTAAACTGGGAGATATAGGACTGATAAGTAAATAAACTACATTGAATTTGTCATGCAGAAAGACAGGTGCGAATGTTTTTCCAGGTCATGTTCAATTAGATAAGGGGAGAGAGAGTATGGGAGATCAAAATTAAGATAAATTGCATTACGCCTCAATTGCATCATTTAGATAAACAATAAGACATTAGAGAATTTAACAAGAATTGCAACCAGAGGGATGTCAATAGTAATAGTTATAATAACAATAATAATAATAGTGTTCAAGTGAGTTAAGACAATGCTACTGATAAAGGATAGTTTTAAATGAATCAAGAATAATAATAATGAGAATAATAATAGTAATAATAAAAATAATAACAATAATGAGGTAGAATTATAAGTAAAACGTATTACCATGGTAGATTCAGAGTCACGACCATCTCCTTTTGTACACAGAGACCTGGTTTGTAAACTCGAATTGCACAAGCCTCTGCAATTGCAAGCATCTTCTTGTTTCTTTGTCTGCTGACAATGGTGAATGACTTGACCGCGTCGATATCATGGCCGTAATCCACAAGATGCTTTGTTATTGAGGATTTTGGCACTTTGAACTCATCTGTTTTCAACCATTTTGGCAAATGCTCCATCATACGAGTAGACAATCTCCTTTCCGTACGACCTATGTATTTGCTTCCACAAACACACTCAAATTGATATACGCAGTTTGAAGTGTCGAGGATTGGCGACTGGTCTTTCCCAGATTGTTGAAGCACTCTCTTGGTGGTGGTGTTAAGGAAAACAAGTTTTGCAGCATAATAAGGTCTCTTGATAACTCTATCAAGTCTTTGTTTGATTACTTCCTGTACATCATCTCCTTTGAACGGCAAGCTGATATAGACAGGTTTCTTCGGAACTGTTTGGATTGTTTAGCAGCGGGTGTTTTCTTTGGAGTATTTAATAATGAATTTCTCAGGATATCCATTCTTAGATAAGATATCCTTCAGGGATTTTATTTCATACTCAACAGTACTGTCAGAACAAATTTTTCGTGCTCTATTGAACAGTGTTCTGACTAAGTTCTTTTTACACTGGATTGGAACAAAACTCTTGAAATGCATGTACTGTCCTGTCCATGAGGACTTTCTAAATATAGATCTTTCGATTGTGCCATCATTCATTTTCGCCAGAAAAACGTCTAGGAATTTGATAGTATCATTTTCCTCATGTTCTACTGTAAAATTGAGATTTGGATGGCATGAGTTGAATTTTATCAGCATGTCTTCGGCTTTTGATCTGCTTCCACATGCAATAAAAATGTCGTCAACATATCTTAGGTATAGATCCGTTTCTTGTATATGTTGTTGCAGAGTACCGGTTTCTAGGCGTGACAGGAATAAGTCAGCGAAAAGTGGTCCCAAGGGGCTTCCCATTGCGACACCTTCAACTTGACGGAATAAACGCCCGTCGAATTGGAATTGGACATTTTTAGTACATAAAAGTAGCAATTTCCTCAATTCCGACGTTGGAATGGGTATGTCTTCAGCTTCTTTACATATGAAGTCTATAGTCTCAATGACTGGCACATTTGTGAAGAGGGAGGTAACATCGAAAGAGACTAAATGTTTATCAGATGCATTGAAATCTTTGATTTGCTCGACAAACTATAATGTACATGAAAATCTATAAATATCTGTTGATTTCCTTAATAAGCGATCTGTTGCCTGGCCATTGTCTGTTGTTACACTTTAACCTATGTCAGCTTATGATAAAACAGTGTAACCAATCAAATCTCTGTAAACCAACACATGAACATTTTTATACCTTGTTTTTGTTTTTGTACTTGTCAGAGTTTATCAATCTCCTGATATTTTCTTCTGTTTTTATATATATTTTAGATTGTAATCTTCAAGGTTCATTGGATGGAATTGATCAATTCAATAAAATTGTATCACTTGGTTCAAATAAAACATTCGAATGTAGTCTATTGCCTAAAAGTTATTTAAGTGTATTCAATGGATATTGGGAAGCACAAATAATCAGTGGCTTGCCTAATGCAATATCTATTGTGAAAAAAGACAATAAAGTATTGATTCAACCACCTATAGGTAATACAGTTTATAATATGACTGACAGACTACAGATACAATGTGAATTGAAGGCTGATGAACACAGAATTATATACAAGTTTAATAAATCTATAGATATTACAAGTATGTTAGTGGTGAGAAATTCTTTTATTTTGTTTGTTTTGGTTTGTGCTATTTGATGATTGAGTGTCTAGAAACGGAATCCGAGGCGTGAGTTTCATCTTTTCTGAGACTCATCAGCTGGATTTAGTTGTATCTACAGTAGGCGAACCTGTTACCACCGATTTTTATTTATTCGGTCACTGAGACAAAATAGCCACCTCTTGTGAGGTAGGCAATAGAGTTCTTATTGGTTCAAGTTAATTTTTGTATTCTGTGTTGATTAATTATTATTTGAGCGGACGATATGTCTGTATCTTTGCCTATCAAATGTCAAAGCGACTGCTCTAAACCTAATGGCTTTCTGTCAGAAATCAGCCAGTGGTCCAAGGAAAATGGTCTTATCCTAAACCCCTCCAAATGCCAAACAGTCAATTTCACCTTTAGGCATAAATCCGACCTAAACAAACTGTTTGGCTCTCACGAGGTATGCAACATAGACGGCACTGAAATAGAAACCAAATCGGAAATTAAATACCTAGGCGTCATTCTATCTGCTGATCTCTCCTGGTCGTCTCATATCTTGGCGATTTCTAAGAAAATATTCCGTCTTACCTTCTACATCAAGAAGTTAAAACATTCTGGTATAACCCAACCCTTACTCCTACAATTCGTCAATTCTCGCATTCTGCCTATTATTCTCTATTGTTCCCCCTTAGTTTTTCTCGGTCTACTGAAGAAAGACTATAACATATTACGCAGGATGTTTAAGGTTGTCAGCAGGGTAAGCAACGTGCCACTTAACCAGCTTGTTAATATTCTTGTTGACTGGCACATGGACTCATGTGAAAAATGGACCAAATCCATTTTATCTAACTCACACCACCCTCTTCACTCACAACTCTCCCCTTGCATCTCATCAGGCAAAACCAGAAGGCTATATAGAAAACTATATGCTCGCACTAGCAAGTACGAAAACTCAACCATACCCTACTTAGCTCGTGTTCTGTGTGATAAAGAAAGCATTAGGCGTGACACCTATAATTCATTAAATAGTCATTAGTACAACTGGATCTCTTTCCAACTCATATCATTTATAGGTACAACATTTTCTTTCTTTCTTTTCCTATTCTCTCTCTTTTTTCCGTTATGTGCTGCTTTGTTTCTTTCTCTCGCTTACGCCAGTTAATATGACAGCTCCTACTTTTCTAACACCTTCAAACACTGTTTCAGCTTTACCTTTGCTACTGGCATGCCAATGTTTTGTTGTAATAATGAACTGTGGTTTCTTCAATCTATGTAGAATTCTATTTATTGATAATGTACTAACTGGATGCAATACTGTAGTAAAAATGCTGAGAATTCCATTCTGTATCACATGTACTATTTTGGGAATAAAGCAAATTATTATTATTGGTTAGACAACCATGGGAAAACCACCAGTGAAGTACTGGATAGCTGTTTTGTCAGCCTAGTTTCTGACTCTTCAACTGTACGCATTCACCGGAGTTCCAATCTGAGGAACTTCCCGTTATAAGACAGGATCACAGAAACTCAAAATGGTTCTGCAGTACTCTGACGTTGGTTAACCACATAATTGTATAACCGATATTAGCTTATAATGAAATCCTATAACTAATTAAATCCTTGCTAACTAACACTGGAATAACTACCTTATATTGCACAGGGTTCCAAGTGGAAAATAGGATTGCAACAGCATATCTCCACTTTATTCTATTCTCTAAGATACTCTACACCTAGCCCAACGACAGTCTATAATCTCTCACCACCTCCCAAAACGATCTCCTCCATGTCACACTCGGACACACACTGAACTCGTAGTTTCCAATTCGAGTCCCAGTAAAGTCTCTGTCTGGAGCACGATGTTGCGAAGTGGTCTCCTCACTGGCGTGTGTCCCATCCGTCTCCATTTTCTTATGCGTATTTGTCAAACAATAAATTCTCGGTTGGTTCTCACCGCCCTCCACCATTTCCTTGTTGTTAATTCCTCATCGCCGGCCAGTCAACCAGCCACCTAATCTTCAATATGGAGACAGTGAAGGGGACAGCTGTAGTGGCCTGTCAGAAATACTTTTCGTGACGCGCCCGTCATGTTTCAAACCCATATAGAAGGAATGACTGAGTGACTTCACATTTGTGTTGAACAGAATCCGAACCTTGTTATTTATACTTCGGTGGATTGCAGAAGATTTCCTAACTGACTTTTGATTGATGGTGTACCTTGCACTTCGGATTCTGGCTTTGACAACATCTTTTCTGCCTGTGATATTCAAAAATGTAAAATGGATTCTATTTTTGATCTTTCAGTATTATTCAAGTTATCAATGAAAGAATGTTGAACTGATTTTTTCAAACATTTTAGGCGCAAGTTAAAATAAATGAGTAATATAGTCGTCTTAAACTATGTACATGATAGTTGCTGAACTTCTGTTATTGATTAGTAGCATTATGAACAGACATTAGGAACGGACTATGAAAACAAGGCCATTGAACACCTATCTAAAGGACCAGGCTTACTCATTGAAGAAAAGAAGAAATCTGTCAAATTTAACAAAATGAAACTAAATTACAAACAGACTCCTTCAAGAAATGAAACACAAAATTGGAAATTCTTTCTGGTTTAAACTAAAACCAAAATCTTATGTACCTTCAAGATTCTACATTCAACCAAAGATACATAAACCCACAGTTCCATAAGACCAGTAATAGGTTTCACCAACTCACTGACATACAACCTCTCCAAATACTCGTCTTCAATACTACAACCACTGCAAAAAAATGCCCAAAATATTGTAAGAAGTTCATATGATTTCAAATCCCAAATAGAACACCGAGAAATTGATGAAGAAGACATTATGGTAAGCTATGATATTAACTCATTATATACAAATTAGTATCGTTGTTACCGAAAGTCTTGATATCATTTCCAGTCTACTAGAATCAGATACAACGCTATCACAAAGATGCCCACTGGACACCAGTGAAATAATTAAGAGCTTAAAAGTCTGTCTAGAAAGTAATTATTCTACATTTAAAGGGAATTTATGTAGACAAACAAGTGGTGTTGCTATGGGTTCACCAGTCTCCTCAATAGTCGCTGACCTTTTCATGAATAGATTCGAAAATAAACATTTTTTCAAGCATACTCACTCCTAAAATATGGTTAAGATATGTAGATGATACTTTGATAGTGCTAAAACGAGATCTACACAGTTCATTCTTGGAGAAAATAAACATTCTTACCCCAGAATCCAGTTTACTTCAGAAGCAGAATCAGACGTCGGTGAACTACCATTTCTAGACTGCCTAGTTAAGAGGAGGGAAAACGGACATTTTAGTATTTCTATATTCAGGAAGAAAACCCACTCTAACAAATATTTAGACTTCGGATCATCACACCCCATCAGTGCAAAGGTATCAGTTGTTTCAAGTTTTCTTAGACGACAGTACTCTTGATGTTAAAGTTTGAGAAAGAAGAAGAAGAAATATCAAACATTACTGAAACTCTCAAGCAAAACAACTACCCATGGAACTTAATCAACAAAATCAACACTGACATCAAGTATGATCGAAAAAGTATTCCGAAAACATGGTCCTCAACAGTTGTCATGCCATATAGAGTGGAGACGTCAGACGATATCAGAAGAGTACCCAATAAGCTCGACATCACAGTTTTCTTCAAAACATCGGACACACTACAAAGCAGCCTTGTCCATATAAAAGACCAAATCCCGAGAGATTCTCTATATAATTGTGTCTATAAAATAAAATGCTTGGAATGTGATGTGATATATATTGGACAAACATCTCGAGAAATCAAAATCAGAAGAAATGAACGCCGTAGAACATCTGTTCGACCAACGATAAATCCATTTGAACTGGAAAAGCTTGAAAAATCATCAGCCATAGGTCTACATGCTATAGAATCAGGCCACAAAATTGGTTTTGACAATATTGAAAATAATGCAGGAAAACTTTAGAAATCATAAAGGACGTTTAATATCAGAAGCACTTCATATCAAGTGGAATCCAAATTGCCTGAATAGGAATGATGGATTAAAACAGTATCTGACCTGGTTACAACACCCCTCTCCCCCATGAAGCGACAAAATCAACACGAATGTGATAAGCAAGTTCACAATGTAAACACACACTACTTTTATGATTTCACACACCGATCAAATCCAACAATCTACGCCTGATTTTGTTGTCACTACCAAATGACCAACTTGACAACGAAAAATGACCCCAGACTGACGAACGATGATCAAGTTAGTAAACTTTATTTCGATATCATAACAGACGTACTATTTCCTTTGTTATTTGGTTTAGTTATCTTCATTGCTATTTTTTAACTTGACCTAACTTGTCTATTTTCTCACCTCTTAACTGTTTGCTATATATACGCTGAGATTTTGTAAATTCCAGTTTAATAATATTTTGATAAAGCTATTAGCATTAAATAGCGAAACGTCAGTAAAAACAGTATCGTTTTGTTTTTCATTCATTGGGAAATGCAAAAATACCTTTATTATAGTGGTGCATTATGTTTACCTAAAAGTATCGTTGAAGCATCTATTATAGCAGGTAACTTGTCAAAACAGGAGAAATATTTTTGATCAGTCATCAGGAAGTGCGAAAATTCACTTAGACAAATAAGAACTTATACCCACTGCATAAGAGGAATCTCTTGTTGCCCACTTCTCTACAGGATAGTGATCTGGCATTTGTCGAGATGATGACTACTGTCCTCAAGTCTCAGAGGATGAACGTTCACTGGCATGCAATGCAAGCACGCCATCCAGTTGACAAGTCGAAAATTAAATTTTGTGATTCTTCAAGAATCGCTGAAGTGTCTATACTTGGAGCCAACTTATCAAAGAACATCTGGTATTTCCATTCAGTGTAGTTCAATATAACTTCAGCATTATGAACGTTTTCTGCAAACTTTATAATGTAATGATTTATTCTCAATGACTGGTCAGAAGGTGTTTGGTATGGTGATGTGTCACTTAGGAGTTGTACATTTTAAAATGAGGGAGCAACCCAAATGAAATATTTGATTATGTGGAATAATTGCATGGGGACTTTCAAAGTTACTACATGTAATCCATATTTTACAGAAATGATAGCATTTGGCACAATGAAGTTGACGATCATTGTTTCATGATTTTTCTCTCTTTCTTGGACTGAATAGAACTCAGATGTAAGGTTTGATATTTGTATGCAGTCAGCAGGATGCCCTAAACCTAGACTTCGACCTTGACGGTACTGTTCACCATGACATACCAGCAGTATTGGTGAGATTGGTGTCCCCTATGAGATTTCAACTAACCTCAACCAGTATTGTAATCAGGAGATTTGTTACTGATCTATTTGGCATCGCTGCTGTTGGCCTCCTGTAGGAAAGTAATCGAGACAAACCTCCATCGCTCTGAAATCAGTCTGGAAATCTTCTGTACTCCACAGAAGTATAAAGAACAAGATTCGGATTCTGTTCAACACAAATGTGAAGTCAGTCACTCAGTCATTCCTTCTATATGGGTTTGAAACATGGCGGGCACGTCACGAAATTTACTTCTGACAGGCCACTACAGACGTTTATCAACAGATGTCCCTTTCATTGTCTCCGTGTTGAAGATTAGGTGGCTGGCTGGCTGGCTGGCTGGTGAGAAGGAATTAACAAGGAGAAAATGGTGGGGGATGGCGCGAATCAACCGAGAATTTATTGTTTGACAAATACGCATAAGAAAATAGAAACGGATGGGACACACGTCACTGATGAGACCATCTCGTGACATCGCGCACTTATCAAAGCCTCGATTGGAACCCGAATGGGAAACTACGAGTTCGGTGTGTGTCCGAGTGTGACATGGAGGAGATCGTTTTGGCAGGAGGTGAGAGATTTTAAGCAATCGTTGGGCTAGGTGAAGAGGGGTTGTTTGCGTTCTATATCCCGCGCGAAGTGGTATAATAAGGTGAGCAATATTGAGGTTAGGCGTCGAGTGTTAGGTAAGGTGGGCAAATCAATAGACGAGACTGTGAAATTATATTGACTGAGATAGTTAGGACATGTGTTACGTATGACTAGCCTAGCCATCGCCTTCCTCGACAATGGGCAATGCTAGCTGATATAGGGCCAGGCTGGTAAAGAGCTAGCGGCGGTCAAACGAAAACATGGCACCAGTCAATGAAATCGACAACAGTTAGTCTAAGCCAGCCGCGTAGGAAGGTGTAGTCTTCCTGGTTGGGGTCCTCGGGACGGTAAAAACCAATGGTTGGAAACAATTGGTGATATGGCTCAAAATCGTTCTCAATGGGTGGCGCAGATGCATCCACTCCTTGTGACTTATGATTTCCAATGAAACTGTTTTTTTCTCTGTTATTACTATTCCTTTGTCTCACACCTCTGTTTACTGTCTATATTATGCATTTCTCCTACTTTCTTCTGTTGCTTTGTGTGCTACAAGGGGGGAGTGTGGCGACTTGAACTGGTGCACATATGTGCAAAGTTCTATGTCGAGAACCGGCCGAGGTGAAGAGGATCTTAGAGAATAGAATGAAGTATAGATACGCTGTGGCAGTGCTATTTAGTCCTCATAACTCATGGGAACAATAATAATATGCTAATAATATAGGACAGTAATGAATGCATTGATTAGTATAATCAAGGAGTAACCGAAGTCATGTGCTAAATCTTGACTGATACCATACAATCGGCATCACCATCAAGATCTAGATGCATGGCAGGGATTATCTGCTAGTTACCAATTTACGTTATTTTAAGATTACTATGGTAGGTAGCTTTGCCTTACTCCTATCTGCTTTAATTCATACACTTTTTGTCGGGCTTTCCTTTTTTTCAAAAGCTGACGTCGGCTAGTGAACCATTGAGAAACCATCACTGGAATACTGCACAACTGTTTCGCCCTTACTTATGACCCTTCACCAGTACTCAGTCACAATTTCTCACTAAAAACCAGGTAACTATCCACCTGAGCCGTGACCAGTGGGGTACAGCAGGTAGGATGTTTGGACAAATACTCGCCAGCTATAACATACTGGCTGGTGCCAGCAGCATTATATCGTGCATGAAATCGTAGAAGTTGGAATTCATGGACTGGAGGCCACTGGAGATTCAAGTCCCGCTGGCTTAATGGTCTAAGAGCTCACCTTGTAACCGGAAGGTCTTGGGTTCAAAGCCTGGCCGTGGAATGGATGCGTATTACACATGAGTTTTAGACTAGGCGGACGACTAAGCTGTCTGTCTAGTACTCCTTGGTGGTGTTTCAATGGTTCTCTAACTGATGTCAGTTCATGATGAAATCCTGTAACCAATCAAATCTCTGCAAACCAAACACCCGGGTATCCATTCAGTCATAATCAATACTTTACTTTATTACTATCATTATTCTTTTTTACAGAGTGCAGTCTACACGGAACTTTGAATGGTATTGACAATTCTAATATTGACATATCAAGAGATTCTAAAGAAACAATAAAATGTGGATTATTACCAAGCAGTGTAGTGGATCAACTAAATGGTACCTGGTATGGTCGTATAATTAGTACAGAACCGCAAAAGGCCAGTATAATTCATCAATCATTACAGGCAATTATTAAACCACCTAACGGTTATTCTATTTACAAATTTCGTGGTCAATGTATAGTTGAGTGTATTTTTGCAAATCCTTATGATAATACGACTATATTTACTTTTAAAAAGACAATAAGAATTCAAGGTAAGCTTAATTTCTCTCCTATCTTCATATTTTTCTCTTTTTTTGTAATCATTCTAACTTTTAAATCGATTAGTTAACTATATACTACTGATTGAGTGAAATGAGTAGCAGTTGCATACCACTCATATCAACCAGTAGTGCTCGCTAGCCAACCACATTGAAGTGATCTAAACGTCAGACGGCTATTTCTCTTGTTTATGGCTGAGCTCATCAGTAGTGCACCTGGTGTAACTGAGCTCACGCAGCCAAAGCAATTCATTCACGAGCTGATATCAGTTAGAGAACCACTGGAAAACCACCATGGGAGTACTGGATAGCTGTTTCGTCCTAGTTTTGGGACTCTTCAACGGTGGGCGCGTGCTGATGAAGAGTCCCAAAACTAGGTTGACGAAACAGCTATCCAGTACTCCCAGGTTTTTTCCAGTGGTTTTCTAACTGATGTCAGTACATGATGAAATCCTCCAAGCAACCAAATACAAAATCCCTACAAAACCAATACTTGACAATTCATTCACCTTATTTCTGGCTCGCCAGATACTCGGGTAAACTTGTGACCGCTTAAATCAAATCTCAACAATTTACGAAATATACAGTTCGCGGTGATTAACTGATCACAGTTTCTTTCTGGAAGTGAGATAATTCAGACCAAAGTATGTGGTCTGTTTAATAATTTGAATGAGTAGTTAGATGACACTCGTATCAACCAGTAATCCCTGCAAGCCAGTTTAACGTTATTTTAACGCTAGACAACTGATTCAGTCGGCTGAAATGAAGCTCATCACTGGTATACCAGGTTTGAAACGACATAGATAGCTGAATCAGTTTGAAACCAGCCGAATTGCGACTAGCCACTTGTGTGGTGAGAGGTGTCAGCCAGCCGAAATTGGTAGACAGCAATTCACGTCAAAGTTTACGTCCCAAGTCTCTCAAGTCTGTGTGGAGGTCAACAGCACTCAGCATCGAAAATAAGATCCGGATTTTCAACTCCAATGTGAAGTCAGTCAGTGCTACTATACGGATCAGAGACTTGGCCAGCGCGTCATAAAGAGCATCTCTACCAAACTACGGACCTTCATCAACAGTTGTCTTCGCTCAATACTCAAGATCAGATGGCCGGCCAGAAAAGATCAGCAACAGAGATACCTGGCAATGAGCGAACCAACCAGGAACCGATTTTGAAACAAATAAGCAGGAAGAAATGGAGACGGATTGGCCATGCTCTGAGGAAACCACCAATTGACATCACTAGACAAGCCATTGCTCGAGTGGAACCCGAAAAGGGAGATGCGAGTCGGTCGTCAGTGCAAGGGTGACTTTGAGGAGGTCATGTGAAGAGGAGATGAAAACGTGTGGACAGACATGGAGCCAGGTGAAGACTCTAGCAGAGAACCGAACACAATGGAGACGCACGGCTGAAGCCCTATATTCCTCTAGGAATTAAAGGAAACAATAATAATAATAAACGCCCCAAATCTTGGTCATGAGAAAAGAACAAGAACAAAGACTTTGCGTAGGCGGATACGATTTGCAGATATACGGTCTGACCTTTAGAGAACTGGCCAGAAAGAGATGATGGATTAACTGCCGGTCAGAAAACAACAACCAATCAGAAGACGCTGTTTCTCTGTTAATAATAACGAATAATAATGTACATAAAATATATATATAAATATCTGTTAATTTTCTCAATAAACGATCTGTTGCCTGGTCCTTGTCTTCTATCGTTACACCTGAACAAATTGGTAACATAAGAAAAAGATGAAAACAGCGAAGAAAATTTTCTTTTGGACGATTTATTTTCATAAGCAGTACAATCGTAATTATATATTTAACAATCCTCGAAACCTTCTATACAGCTCACCGCATCAATGAAATTCATCCCCCCCCCCCCAACAGAAAGTGAATTAAACATGCCATTTCTATTCCTGGATGTACTACTTACCAAGAGATCAGACAGTAGTCTCTATTCAAAGATCAGTATATCAGATATCAACAAGGACTGGACAGTTTATCAACTTTCAGAGATTCCTTTGTTGAACTAAAAATTTTCAGCGTACAGCTTAGCATCAAAGTGTGGCAGTTCAAGCTGACACACTTCATATTAGCACACAATGATAACGAAGAATAAAATTTCAAAGGATCCACAATGAATGCAACAGTATGGCAGAAAGAATAAGCACATGAAGAACAAGAAGAAGAATAAAAATTTGATCGATCTAGGAATTCAGAAGGAGTGTTAATACATGTGTGCTAGTGATATTGATTTAGAACCATGTCAATAACAGTCTTGAGCCATTGGTTCCTAGCATTTCGAGACACATACCAAACAGTCTACATCTCCTCATGTGGCTCAAACCAATGGTCACTGACTTCATGGATTGGCAATACTTTTACCTAACTACCTGTCCTTATCCTCTATTCAACGAAGAAGACAATGTCCTGATATGTATGACACGTGTCCTAGTGACCTCTGTCGATGCAGTATCACAGCCTGACTTGATCAACTCTCCCTACTTACTTTTAACTTTATTATTACTGAACGTATGATATTCCTTATAATAAAGGTTTTCTTGTATTTCCCAGTGAATGGAAAACAAAACGATATTGTTGGTTTTACTGACGTTTCGCTATTTAATGCTAATATGCTTTATCAAAGTATTATTAAACCGGAATTTACAAAATCCCAGCATATATATAACAAACAGTTAGGGGGTGAGAAAATAGACAAGCTAGGTCAAGTTAAAAGGACATATTGAAAGTAAAAATAGCAATGAAGATCACTAAACCAAATAACAAAGGTAATAGTACATCTGTTATGATATCAAAATAAAGTTTACTAACTTGATCATCGTTCGTCAGTCTGGGGTCATTTTTCGTTGTCAAGTTGGTCAGTTGGTAAAGATAACAAAATCAAGTGTAGATTGTTGGATTTGATCAGTGTGTAAAATTATAAAAGTAGTGTGTGTTTACATTGTGAACTTGCTTATCACATTCGTGTTGATTTTGTCACTTGATGGGGGAGAGGGGTGTTGTAACCAGGTCAGATTCTGTTTTAGTCCATCATTCCTTTTCAGGCAATTTGGATTCCACTTGATATGAAGTGCTTCTGATATTAGACGTTCTTTGTGATTTCTGAAGTTTTTCTGGATTATTTCAATATTGTCAAAATCAATTTGTGGCCTGATTCTATAGCATGTAGACCTATGGCTGATGATTTTTCAAGTTTTTGTAGTTCAACGGGATTTCTCGGAGGTGTTCATTTCTTCTGATTTTGATTTCTCGGGATGTTTGTCCGATGTATATCGCATCACATTCCTAGCATTTTATTTTATAGACACAATTAGATAGAGAATCCTTAAGGATTTGGTCTTTTATATGGACAAGATTGTTTCGTAGTGTACCTGAGGTTTTGAAGAAAACTCTGATGTGGAGCTAATTGAGTATTCTTCTGATATCGTCTGATGTCTCTGCTCTATATGGAATGACAACTGTTGAGGTCCATGTTTTCGGAATACTTAACGTCTGTGTTGATTTTGTTGATTAAGTTCCATGGGTAGTTGTTTTGCTTGAGAGTTCCAGTAATGTTTGATATTTCTTCTTTTTCTTTCTCGTCGGTTATCAGAGAGTGTGAACGTATGATACTATTAAATACATGAGTTAGAACGTAAACATCTACTGGGTAAAAACAGCAGCTGGCCTTTTCAAGTTTTCCATTGTCAACAGATAAAGCCTTTCACAAGCGAAAAGAGTAAAGGAAAAATTTAGTTGCACTTCATCGTTTAAAATAACTCTATACTTTTTTATTCCTTCAAGGTTCCCAGTGGAACATAGGGTGGCTTCAAGCTAGAGGCTTGCAGTTTCGGTAGCAGTGGTATTTATTTTTTCACGAGATTGGGTTGCCGCTAGCCTTATACCCAATCTTCCGTCTTTATCAGCCCCTTATTACTGTCTTAGCGAGGTAAAGGAGTGCGTGCGTCCAGTGGCCGGGGATCGAATCCCGGACCACATGGGGTGTGGTTAGCGAGCATTATACCGCTATGCCACCGACGCACTAATGCTTATCAATTTCATATGAAAGTTAATTACTGATGAGTAAGTATATCTCCAATACATTTAAAAATATTTATTAGTGAATAAGAAATATACCGTTGGATAATTTCTTTAACAGGTTGTATAATTTTATAGCTATATTAGTTAAAGAGTAATTATAGTTATTTAATTTACTCTTGATCATTACTTACACGGATATGTGTCTGTGGCTGTCAGGTAGAATGTTTGTGGTGAGAGCTGTCTACTAGCCAAGTGGTGGACAGTAATTGAGGTCAATGTTTATGTATCAAATATTAGTCAAATGTAACAACAGAAGACAAGGGCCAGGCAACAGATCGTTTATTACGAAAAATCAACACGTATTTATAGATTTTTATGTACATTATTGTAGGTCAATGTTAGTAGAAAATACAGTCTGTTGATTGGTTGTTTCTCACACAAAGTTAACCTTGCATCTCTTGTGGCTGTGTCAGTTCATCTATATGTTAACTGTAACCGCCTGTCCACCTTGACCTTTGACCTCAATTACTGTCAACCAATTTGGCCAGCAACCATCTCTCACCACAACATGACTAATATTTGATACATAAACATTGACCTCAATTACTGTCCACCACTTTGCTAGTAGACAGCTCTCACCACATGTTCACTGACTATGCATGTGGTCCGGATTTCGACTCCCGGTTGACGCACATGGTAACCTCGCCTAGCCGGTAGTAAGTTTGACTTTGATATGCGGTTAGCAATCTCATCCTGTAAAAAAAATCACCAGTCCCACTGGAACTTTAAATCTCAACCTTGAAATCCTATGTTCAACTTTTAACGCAAAGGACTAAAATAATGATGCACTACTTTTACATTGATACACTCACAGATAATCTTCTTTCCCATGTTTCCTTTAGTTCCTAGAGGAACACAGGACTAAAGTCACACGTCTTCATTGCGTTCGGTTCCCACCTGGCTCCACGTCGGTTCACATGCTTTCACCTCCTCTTCACACAACTTCCTCCATGTCACCCTTTCACTGACCACCAAATAACTCGCCACTTCCCATTCTGATTCTACTCCAACAATGGCCTGGCGTGTGATTTCACTTGATTGATGAATGTATGGTCAGGGCCTCAGGTGTCCTTAGAAGTTAATAATAAAGAAAACGTGGCTGACAAGTTAGCATGAATTCGACAGATAACTATCTCAAAATCATGGTCAGTGTTGGCAGAGTGACAGGAGTCGACAAGTGTTCTAGAACAGAGCTTTGCACACACTTCCTTTGTCTCTTGTAAGACCATGCTGGAATATGTTCTCGTATCCATGTGGAAAGCGTTCTCTGGCTACGGCCAATGTACTTAGCTCCACAAAAGCAGTTGAGCTGATAGGTGCACATGGAGGCGACGAAACGGGGAAGGTTATCTTTTACAGAGATGTAGAAAAACTTGTAGCTGGTGAACATCATTTTTAATTTTGCAGCAAAGAACGTTTTATTGACTGATTTGGAGAGACGGCTTTAGAGCATATTTGAAGCCTGACAACCTTTGAATTCCAAGTTCATGAATAAGGTTTTCTTTGGAACTGAGTCGGTGACCACTTTGAACTGCTTGTCATCTTTCGCGCTACTGTAAATAAATGGATTCTGGTAACCGTTTTCTTCCAGTCTGGCTTTTAGGAAGTCAATTTCTGTGTCAACGCAATCAGAACTACAAATATTTCTTATCCCTAAAGCAAAGCGAATGAATTAGGTTACCCAAACTGATTTATTTACAGTAACACGAAAGATGATAAACAGTTCAAACTGGTCACCGACTCAGTTCCAAAGAAAACCTTATTCATGAACTTGGAATTCAAAGGTTGTCAGGCTTCAAATATGCTCTAAAGCCGTCTCTCTAAAGCAGTCAGTAAGACGTTATTTGCAGCAAAATTACAAATGATTTTCACCAGGTGTTGGGTTTTTTCCGCAATGCCTATACTGAAGGTATTGAAATCGGTAAGAAACCATAAGGGGAAGGGGAGGGAAAAAGAGAGAATGTATATATTACAAGACAAATTGTGAAGCCTTTTAACCAAATCGACAGTAATTTATGTTCAAAATTGTTAGTACTGCACCATCACTGTATAGTATTTGAAATAAACTTATCTATATTTTAATTGAATTTTAGATTTTCCCGTCCACTGATTGATTGGACTGAAGTGCTCGGTCTCAGGTTGACATGTCAGCTTCTTGTGAAAATGCTTCGACGATGTCTGGGCATGTAATTAGAATTTAATTGGTGGATGTGATTAGCGATGGAATCCAGGATAACGCGCATTTTGTCCTATTTGGGACTCGTCAGCCACTGGATGTACCTGCATTCCCAAGTGAGTGATGATGGTCCCACCGGGGCTCGAACCCAGTGACCATAGTTTCAAACTCCAAAGGAGGTTATCCACTAGACCACTTGGATTGCACAGTTTGAAACTATAAGCACTAGGTTCAAGCCTCGGTGGGAGCATCATCACTCACTGGGAAATGCAGGTACATCCAGTGGCTGACGAGTCCCAAATAGGACGAAATGTGCTTCATCCGGAATCCCACTGTTAGTCACCATCCACCAGTTAAACTTATCTATAATATAGAATTACATTCCACCACAGCGCCCAATTTCTACACTTACATTAAGAATATTTTTCTCTTCAAGAAACAGTGTTTTAAAATTTATAACATACTTCCTCTTTTCAAATAATAAAAGTACCTAAATTTTATTATTATTATTGTTGATATTGAACCATTTTTTCTTTTCTTTTTTTTGTTCGATAACTTACAATAAAGAGGAGTCTCGTCTATTTTCTATTGTTAATGTTTTGGATCATAGAGAAACAATTTTCACTGTTGGTTCATCCAATCGGATAATGATTTACAGTAATCCAGACTATTATCTTAAATTATTTAAACCTCAGTATGATTTAACAATAGAAAGTGGACCAAAAGATATTCTAGAAAAATATGACCGACATTACTATATGCCAGCTAGACCAAGTTCAGTGTATACAAAGTCAGGCACAGTTAAAATTCGATCTATTATTAAAAGTGATTCTGTAATTATTATAAATACAACAAATATTGTTCATATTATTGGTAAGTAATGATGTTTATCTGGAATTAGGCTGTTGTATAATAATAATAATAAAATGACTTAAAGCTAAAAATAGTCTTATCAATCGACTACAGGATTTCATTATGAGCTAACATTGGCTTAGAAAACCATTGGAAAACCAGCATTGCAGTGTTGGACAGCCAACTGTTTCGTCAGACTGGCTTTTGGCACTCTTCATCAGTACGCACCCGGGCCAGTGTCAGGGTTCGAACCCAGGATCTTGCAGTTACGAGGAGAACTAGCCCGTAGACTATCAAAGGCACTGGCCAGTCCATGAATTCCAACTCCTACCAATTCACGGCATAGAGCGATTACTAGTGAGTGTCTTCGGGTAATATTTGTTCCCAAGCCCGACCTGTTTAATGACTCAGGGTTTCTGTGTGTTCTAGAGTATTGGTGAAAGCATAACTAGACGTATTTCTTCCAACAAATTGTTGAAGACTTTAATCAACAGTTGCCGTAGTTTCTCTTTACTGATGACCAGTTGGTCAACCAGAACGGATAATTGTACAACAATGAACTCCAGGTGAACACAGAGAGAAGATGGAATTGATGAAGATACCCACGCACCACCACCACCACTAACAACAACAACAACAAGAACCAGCACCAATCACAACGTAAACGAGAAATATTTGAAAGAGGTTACTTCATTGAGTTGTCTAGGAAGCACAGTTTCAACTAGAGGCGACAGCATGGATGAAGATGTCAAAGGCATAATCAGAAAGTCAAGACAGACCTGCATCACTCTAAAATCAGTTTGAAAATCTTCTGTACTCCACTGAAGAATAAAGAACGAGATTCGGATTCTGTTCAACACAAATGTGAAGTTGGTCAGTCACTTGCACTGTGCGTCACGAAGAGCATTTCCAGCAAGCCATTGCAAACTTTTATCAGCAGGAATTAACAAAAAGAATCTCTGTGAACAGAGCAGGTCGTCGATCGAGTGTAAAGCGGACGGGAAATGCCATGTTTCATGTGAGTCCAAGGGTGAAATGGAGGAGGTCATGTGAAGAGGTGGTGAGAGATTATGGGCAATCTTTTGCCTAGATGAAGAGGATAGCATGAAATAGGAGAAAGTGAAGATGTTCTGTCGAAGTCCTGTCTTCTACTCACGTCCCAAGGGAATAATATTTATAATATAAAGAACTCTGGTATCGAGACAGACAACAACCTTTTAACCAATAAATATGCATAAAGAAATGAAGATGCATTTCACATACACTTTGAGAAGACGTTTAACAAGTAATATCATACATACGGCTTTGAAGTAGGACCCAAATTTGAAACGACCGACCAATTAGTCGTCCGAGGATTCATGAATAAGATCATGTGGGGTGGAGCAGATCAAAAGGTTGTTCAGGCCAGTCTTAAAGCTTCTTGAAAGTGACGGCAATGACGTGAACCTAATAGAGATGTGCCAGCACCTAAAGAATGAATTGTCAACAAATAGAAGTGTTTGTAATGGATCTAACTATGACCTCGATAACTGTATGAAATATCAGAATCAAAATCCGACTCTGTGGAAGAATGCTGAGTTAGTATATTATAGAAATATCGATAAAGAGTTATCGAAGTTAATGGTTACTTGAAAATACAGTTATAGACCAACTGCTACAAATTAATAATATAATCCACAGTCCCATCTCACTGCTGGGATTGTATTCAACAGGTGAAGTTGTTTAATGATTGTTGTGAATAGTCTTCAGAAGAGGACGAGATGTTTGATGCGGATTCCAAAGAATACAACAAGGAGAGATTATTAATAATAATAATTTGCTTTATTCCCAAACAGTACATGTGATACAGAATGGAATTTTCAGCATTTTTACTACAGTATTGCATCCATTTAGTACATTATCAATAAATAGAATTCTACATAGATTAAGGAAATCTCAGTTCATTATTACAACAACACATTGGCATGTCGGTAGCAGAGCCAAAGTTGAACGGTGTTTGGAGGTGTTAGAAAAGTAGGTGCTATAATATTTACTGGATTAAGCGGAAGGAAGGAACAAAGCAGCACATAACGGAAAAAAAGAGAAAAAGAGAGTGAGAGAAAAGGAAAAAAAGGAAGAAAATGTTGTACCTATAAATGATATGAGTTGGAAAGGCGAGGTCCAGTTGTACTACTGACTATTTAATGAATTATAGGTGTCACGCCTAATGCTTTCTTTATAACACAGAACACGAGCTAAGTAGGGTATGGTTGAGTTTTTGTTCTTGTTGGTGTGAGCATATAGTTTTCTATATAGGCTTCTGGTTCAGCCTGATGAGATGCAAAGGGAGAGTTTTGAGTGAAGAGGGTGGTGTGAGTTAGATAAAATGGATTTGGCCCATTTTTCACATGAGTCCATGTGCCTGTCAACCAGAATATGAAAAAGCTGGTTAAGTGGCACATTGCTTACCCTGCTGACAACCTTTAACATCCTGCGTAATATGTTATAGTCTTTCTTCAGTAGCCGGGGAAAAACTAAAGGGGAACAATAGAGAATAATAGGCAGAATGCGAGGATTAACGAATTGTAGGAGTAAAGGTTGGGTGATACAAGAATGTCTTAACTTCTTGATGTAGAAGGTAAGACGGAATATTTTCTTAGAAAGCGCCAATATATGAGACGACCAGGAGAGATCAGCAGATAGAATGACGCCTAGGTATTTAATTTCCGATTTAGTTTCTATTTCAGTGCCATCTATGTTGCACACCTCGTGAGAGCCAACCAGTTTGTTTAGGTCGGATTTATGCGTAAAGGTGAAATTGACTGTTTGGCATTTGGAGGCGTTTAGGATAAGACCGTTTTCCTTGAACCACTGGCTGATTTCTGACAGAAAGCCATTAAGTTTAGAGCAGTCGCTTTGACATTTGACAGGCAAAGATACTGTCAGGTTGTCAGCATATTTGACAAAATTGATGTCATTTGAAGATGGTAAGTCATGTAGAAAGAAAGAAAAGAGAAGTGGGGAGAGTACAGCACTTTGGGGGACACCGGTTTTAGTGAGTACAGCAGAGGATGATTTACCTTTGTATACGGTATACTGCTTTCTGTTAGAGAAGTAGGAATGCAGCCAATTAGTGACCCAGGACTCAGTTTTTGTCAAAAAGAGCTTATTTAGCAGGAGACATCTAGGTACAGAGTCGAAAGCAGAAGTGAAGTCGAGAAACGTTCGGCGGACGTATTTGGCACCTTTATCTAATGATGAGACGATGTTGTTGTGTAAGACGGCTGCAGCGTCTAAAGTGCTCCTACTCTGTCTATAGGCAAATTGTTTGGGGTCTTCAAAGTTTTTAACCTTTTAAGTTTTTAAGTTTTATTGGCGCAGAAAGAGGACAGTAGGAACCAGTAAGAAGATAAAGTGATGAACAGTACGCCTATATTTCTATTTGTACGCCAGAGGTGAAAATATATTTTACAATGAAGTCGTTTTAAACTAACGTGAAGTGTAACAACAGAAGACAAGGGCCAGGCAACAGAACGTTTATTACGGAAAATCAACACGTATTTATAGATTTTGATGTACATTATTGTAGATTATTGTTAGTAGAAAATACACTCTTCTGATTGGTTGTTTCTCACACAAAGTTAACCTTGTATCTCTTGTGGCTGTGTCAGTTCATCTATATGTTAACTGTATCCGCCTGTGCATCTTGACCTTGTTTTCACATGACTAACATTGACCTCAATTACTGTCAACCAATTTGGCTAGCAACCATCTCTCACCACAAAGCACAATCTGTCCTTTTGTAACATCTGACAAAAAACTGTGCAGTCTTACTGTTCAGGACTCCATATGTTATAATTTATATGAAATTTTATCACTTAAAGATTTTACAAAAACGTGGCCTTTGACTAATGATAAAACAGCAACATCATTCAAGTGTTGTTTCGCACCCACCTCACTGCCAGGGTTCGAACCCAAGACATTCTGGTTACAAGGTGAGCCCGTAGACCATTAAGCCACTGGGACTTGACTCTTCAGTGGCCTTCAGCCCATGAATTCCAACCGCTACCGATTCACTTACATTATAGCGCGACTGGTACCAGCTAATGATATTACTGACGAGTATCTGTTCCCACACCCGACCTGTAGAAATTTGAATTCATGGACTGGAGGCTACTGAGGATTCGACGCCCAGTGGTCATGGGTTCGAACATTAGCAATAGGGTGGTGAGTTCGTGCTAGTGATGAGTCCCAAACTACGTTGATGAAAGATTTGACTTTCCAGTAGTCGAGTGCTGATGTTAGCTCATGGTAAAATCCTGTTATTTAATATCATACTTCGCCGATGATATATGTCTGATTTCCCACAAACTGGAAGATATGCAAGCGAAAAGCAACAAGTTGGCAGAAGAAGCATCAAAGATAGGACTTCAGGTAAACACAGAGAAAACAGAGGTAATGAAGATTCCTGGACAAGGACAACAACAACGGACAACGATCAGCATAAATGGGGGGAGTATAAAAGAAGCAACCGCCTTTACCTACCCACCTACCTGGGAAGCATCGTTTCAACTACAGGCGGACGGAACTGACGAGGATATCAAAGCAAGAATCGGAAAACAAGACAAGCTTTCATTTCTCTCAAGTCTGTGTGGAGGTCAACAGCACTCAGCATGAAAATGAAAATAAGGTCCGTATTTTCAACTCCAATGTGAAGTCAGCGCCACTTACTGTACGGATCAGAGACTTGGCCAGCGCGTCATAAAGAACACCTCAAGCAAACTACAGACCTTCATTAACAGTTGTCTTCGCTCAATACTACTCAAGATCAGATGGCCGGCCAGAAAAGATCAGCAACAGAAATCTCTGGCAATGAGCGAACCAACCAGTAACCGATTGTGAAACAAATAGGCAGGAAGAAATGGAGATGGATTGGCCATACTCTGAAGAAACAAGCCATCAAGTGACATCACTAGACAAGCCGTTTCTCGAGTGGAACCCGAAAGGGAAGCGGTGAGTTGGTCGTCAGTGCGAGGGTGGGTGACTTGGAGGAGGTGATATGAAGAGGAGATGAAAACGTGTGGGCAGACATGGAGCCAGGTGAAGACTCTAGCAGAGAACCGAACGTAATGGAGACGCATGGCTGAAGCCCTATGTTCCTCTAGGAATTAAAGGAAACAGTAATTATAATAAATATAATTTAATATCATTCTCACACTTTTACTATTGATTTTATCGATTAACATTTTGCCATTTCTTCTTCTCACCTCTTAATAAATCAAGATTTAGAAAGAAAGGGTACATTAAATGGTATTGATAGTTCAGATATAATTGCTCCTATTGGTTCAAATAAAATATATAAATGTGGCATATTACAAGGAAAAACACGAGAATATCTATCAGAAGGTTATTGGACAGGACGTATTGTTTATTCATCATCCAATCTGTTGAATGAAATCATTTCATTAGATTTAAGTAATAATGAAGTTGTAATACGACCACCATATTGTGAATTATATTATAAAATTAAAGGTAATGTAACAATTGAATGTACCTACAGATATATCAGATATGAAATAGAATTTATATTTAATAAAACAATCAGTATTGTAGGTAAGTTTACCTTCTTCAAATTGTGTGGGTAATATTTTGTTTGATTGCATGTAGGATTTCATCATGAGCTGAAATCAATTAGAGAACCACTGGAAAAAACCTGGGAGTACTGGACAGCTGTTTTGTCCTAGTTTGGGACTCTTCAGCAGTACGCACCCACCGATAAGGTTCGAACCCAGAACCTTCTGGCTACGAGGCTCAATAGTCTACGAGCTAGCTCGCCTTGTAACCAGAAGGTCCCGGGTTCGAAGCTTGTTGACTGGTGCGTACTGATGAAGAGTCCCGAACTAGGACGAAACAGCTGTCCAGTACTCCCAGGTTTTTTCCACTGGTTCTCTAACTGATGTCAGCTCATGATGAAATCCTCCATACAATCAAACAAAAATCTCTACAAAACAAATACTTGAAAATATTTTGTTTCTCTTCTAAAGACTCATTTATGTTACGAGTGGAACAAAGGGGAAAACGTGTGTGCATGCGGGGTTGGAGGGGTGGTTTCAAGCCTTGAGCCTCTGAAGTTTCAGTAGAAGTGGAGTTTGAATAAAGCCAGAACAACAGTTTTTGCAGGATAAAATTCTACCATGTTTTATTTCGTTAGCTTTTCATCAAACTGATGATGACACCATCGAATGATCGGGTGGGGTTCAGTTCTCAATTTTGAAAGCAGAGATTCTGTTAATTCAGTGTGTGATTTCGTAATACATCGAAGATTTTTGAGAGATGTCGAGGAAAGCAGTGGGACTGCGAGCATTCATCGTAAAACTTCAATTGAGTCACTTCTCTGGATATTCTGCAAGGAATTGTCACCAAGTGATTTAGTGATTTGAGAAAATTCTTCGGGGAGGCGATTATTCAGAAATTTCATCGCCATCTCATCAAGTCACTGGGTACTTGCAAGTTACCACTATCTCTCAGAAATCTTTGGCGTATAACGAAATCGCTAACTGAATCAACAGAATCTCTGATTTCAAAATTGAGAACTGAAACTCGCACAATCCTTAGATAGTGTCGTCAATAGTTTGATGGAAAAAGCTAACGAAATAAATGATGGTAGTGTTTTATTCTGCAAAAACTGTCGTTCTTGCTTTATTCAAATTCATTAAGGGAAATAAGTGTTTGAAAGAGATGGCGTTGTTTGCACCGGATGAAGTTCCTAGTATCACATCTAGCCTTCTCATTTTCCCAGATTTCTTGTCGTCTGTTAGACTAGGTGAGGTTTAAGAGTGCGTCAGCCGGAAGTGAAACTGGACCACTTACGCAGTTGGCGAACTTCCTACCACTGAACAACTGATACTCATCAAAATGTGGAACATATCCAGAAATCTATAATAATAATAATCTTTAATTGGTGGATGGTGACTAGCAGTGGAATCCAGGATAAAGCGCATTTCGTCCTATTTTGGACTCGTCACAGGATGTAAATAATTGGGTATGACCTGTTGCACAAGGGACAGTGGCTCTCGTGTCCCAAGTGGTCTAGTGGATAAACCTCTTTGGCGTTTGAAACTATGGCCACTGGGTTCGAGCCTTGGTGGGAACATCATACTGGCACGTTCGGCTGATGTGTCCCAAATAGGACGAAACGCGCCTAATCCTGGATTCCACTGTTAGTCACCATCCACCAATTAACTTCCAATTACATGCCCAGATATCATCGGAACATCTGCACAAGAAGCTGACATGTCAACCTGAGACCGATCACTTCAGTCCAATCAATCAGTGGACGGAAAAATCTAAAATTCAATTAAATAATAATAATGTTTTGTTATTGTTACAGTAATTTCGAAGCGGTGAATTTAACCACAGAATACACACCAACTAGGCTTGTGGTCCGAGTTAAATGCTGAATCGACGTATTACTAAACATCGAGTAATTTTCTAACCAATAGTAAGCGTGAAAGAGAAGGAATAGTTGGAAGGTGATTCTACCAACCTTACCAATATCAAAACAATAACTTCATCACTACTGCCCCTTCAAAGAAACCTGAAGGAACTGTGTTCCACTTGAAATTTAAGGGACAAATAAGAGATCAAAAGTGCCTATTAGAATTTCAAAAGACTGATTAGTACTGAGCAAAGAATATTCTTCTCCATAACCTGCTCTTCATCATCAAGTTCTACAGTTATATGCATCAACATAACAGTGCACACCCACTGAATATCTGACAAATTAGGAAAAATAATGATAATACAAGACTCGTGAATTTATAGTCTTCACTGAAGACCGGCCAGGGCAGTAGTAGTGGCTGACTAGCTGGACCTGTTTCTTCTCCACACAGAGCACTGTTTATTTTAGGTGAATCGCAATGGCCTCTGCTGTCTGTCTGGATTCTTCGGTACCTGGATGATTTTGGCAGTTTATTCGGTAGCTGATAGATGATGGTGGAGATGGATTCTTCAATGCTAGCCTGCTTTGTGGCCGGTCACTTTGGACCAGGTGGTCTAGTATCCATCTGTTGATGTCTTTTTTATATACTTTCTAATGAATGGAAAGTGCATTGGTGGCACAGTGGTAGGATTCTCGCCAACCACGCCCCATGTGGTCCGCCGTTCGATACCCGACCACGGACGCACTCCTTGACGTCACTAAGACAGTAGTATGACTAGTAAAGAGGGAAGGTTGGACACGAGACTAGCAACCCCATCCCGTAGAAACAAATACCGATACTACCGAAACTTGAAAGCTCTAGTTTGAAGCCCTATGTTCCTCTTGGAACGTGAAGGAATAAAAAAGTGAATGGAAAACAGCATGATCTTTCTGAAGAAACGGATGATGTTGAAAAGTGAAATGATCAAATGTGTCTTCGGAGGATTCAAGCCAACTGTCTCCGAATTACTAGCCCGATGTTCTACTAGCGATTTAAAAGACCCAACTGCTAACCATGACATTATTTCACTTCAGTAACTACCACGAAAAATACCCAGCTGTCATGTAAAGGAATGATACTTTACTATCCATTTGTTGTTGTTGGCTTTTTCTTCTTTCAATCCTAATCATACCAAAATTCGAAAGTTGAGATGAGCAGGTTATTCATTTATGGTGAAACAGTCTTGGCTTGACTATGAAGTTTCTATGGCCTCAAATTTCAGTAACAATGGGGTAGTTTATGTTTGGGACCGCGGTTGTTAAGCCTACATGCAACTGGTCTTTTGTTATGGACTTACGACCAGCTAGTAAGTTGAAAGAGACTGGCAGCCTGTTTTTATGATCTTTTTTAAGGTCATGGGTGATGCTGAAACGTGAAATAATCGTTGAAGGATTCAAACCAGCTGCTGCTGAATTACAAGTCCGATGGTCTACTAACCGATTTATAAGACCCATCTGCTAAGCGAGACCTCATTTTACTACAGTAACTCACAAACAAACGCATGAAAATTTCACTATGAATTTAATTTTAATATCTGTAGTGTCTAGTGAATAAGGAGAATTAGCTACGGTGTTAGACTGTAAAATAAAACGAATAGAAGGTAAACTACACACTGCCTTATATAAAAAACCAACGCATTCTGTTAATAGATATTTAGACTTTAATTCATCTCATACGTTAACTGTTAAGGCAGGCTTACTCGTTAAGTGTCTAACAAACCGAGCAGTAGCACTAAGTAGTACAAGAAAAGACCTAAATGATGAAATAAAACAGATAGAAGAGGAAGCGTTGGTGTGAAATAACTAACTATCCTATAAAATTCATTAGGAAGATCAGTGAAGGTCAAAAGCAAAGTAAAAATAATTGTGAAACTAGTAATAATTACATAAATAAGAGAGAATATTAGTCATCTACAGTTATACCATATAAAGAGGGGACATCTGAGACCCTACGTAGGATTCTAAATAAAGCAAGAATTAGGGTGGCATCTAAACCTACAAAGTCACTCAGGGACAAGCTCTGTAGGTTAAAGGACCCAGTGGACCCAATTAGACAAAATAATATAATTTACAGTATACCATGCAATGACTATGAGTTAAGACAACTACATAGGTCAAACTAGTAGATCGGGGTAGTCAGATTATGAGAACATAAGAATTTAGTGGCTAAGGTTAGAATGATTGACCCCGCGAAGATCGATGAGTAGTTTAGACAAACACTCAGCATTTGCAATGCATGCATTAACACAATAGGGTGGGTGGGACATAGTCAGAATTCTAAGAAGTAATATAGGTAGGTGGAGAGAGAGAGACTGATTACTGAATCCTGGTTCATCGAGTCTACACCCAACACATGCGCAACAGAAGTGATTCAACGCAAATACCAGAGATATGCATAGAAGATATTATTACCACCAGTCAGTCAAATCAGAGGAGGATAATAAATAATCTTAAAATTCTATTTCAATTCACATACATTTCTGAATGTACTTTATCATCTTATATTGATTTTTATTCAAATGTCTAATTAACTTTTTACTCATGTATGTAAACGAAACAAGAAAGTTATGTGAGTAGTGCCTTGAAATAATTATGACTAGCGAGCATTACATTGTGCTCGGAAGGGGTGGTCCAATCAGTAAATATTACTGTTTATTATCTTATCTATAATGGAGTTATACTCTACCACAGTGCCCAAGCTTTATTCTTATATTCTGCTATCAATGTTCTTATGTTCTGCCATCAATGGAACAACCTACTATCGCCGATATGTTGATGACACATTTGTTGTTTGCAACGAGATGGATCACGCATCGGCATTATATGATTGCCTAAATGAGGCCCATCCAAACATCAAATTCACCATGAAATATGAAAATAATAATGAGTTCAATTTCCTGGATTTAGATGTAAAAAGAACAAACGAAGGCACAATCGAAAAGTCCATCTACAGAAAAGAAACCTGGACTGGGCAATATCTTCACTATAACAGCTTTTGTCTCATAAGCTATAAACGTGGATTAGTGAGGGCTTTGTACGACAAAGCCAGGAAGCTATGTTCACCAAACAAGGTCGAAGAAGAATTAGATTTCGTCGAGAAATGCCTAAGGGAAAACGGATACCCTAAAGGATTTATACAGAAGTATAGCAGAGAAAAAGATAAGAAAGAAAAACACCCAACTGTAGAAAAGAAAAAAGTGTTTATTTGTCCCTCATTCAAAGGAGATGCAGTGTCACAAAAGATTGACAAAAGAATGAAAGGTGCAATAAAAAGAAGCTTCCCGGTAGCAAAACGCATAACATTATACAGCACCACTCCTTCTATAATCCACTCAAAACTGGATAAATACCCCGCTGATGTCACCTCCAACTGCGTTTATGAATTTACGTGCATTTGAGGGAGCAAGTACATAGGAAGGACGGAAAGAAGGGCTTCTATCCGGTTTTCTGAACATATTCCAAGAAACCTGTGCCTGAAAGGAAGCAAATATTCTCAGAGTGCAATTACCAGACATATTGTCGATACCAGACATCTCGTAGAGATATTTAAGTCCTTCAAAATATTAAATAGACAAAGGACGGCAAATTTACTACGATTTGCCGAAGCGATCGCAATCAAACGATTTAAACCAGACTTATGTATACAGAAAGAGAGTGTGATTAACCTCTCACTCCCTTGGTAACTGAATTTTGATTTTGATTACATTAATTAGTCATCTAATTCAGTGATCTCAACTCACTTAATCTCATAAACTGTAACCGCTTTTTTGCTATGTGAACCTAGAAGCTAACACTGTTCTGTTAATCAGTTTTTTCTATTTTCTGTCTTACCCTTCCCCCTCTTTTCAACTTTGAAAGCGCATAAATTGATGATGAAAACTTAAACTGAAGATTGTAATGCTTTCATTCTTTTTTGGATGCGTCAATTTTATAGTATTTCTTCTCTACTACCAGACAAACATTAAAGTATGTTATCATCATCTATATAACCATTGTAATTTCAGGTAGTCTGCAGCTGATGAGAACCTGTGAAATAGAATGACGATACCACTTTATACTGCAAATTTCGTCTTCCTTTCTTTATCGAAATTTATCAAGGGAACCATATGTATGAAGTTATATTTAGTGATTGAGGTTTATACCTCTGGTGTATTTTTTGTTTGTTTATTTATTTGACTTTTAACAGATGAAAGTATGGAAGGCAGTTTAAATGGTATTGATAACTCCAGTATAACAGTACTCAATGGAACATATAAACCAATGAAATGTCATTTATTACCAAAAAGTTTAGAAGATGGCGTATACAGTGGTTATTGGAATATAGAGATTATTCAAGCGGAATCAAATGAGATGTTGACTGTAGAAATGTGTCATGGTAAAGGATTAATTCATCCACCTAAAGGTAGTCAAAAATTTACCACAGTTGGTGAAGCTATCGTCAAGTGTACTTTTAAAGAGTATACAACTGATCGTGTTATATATTCATTTAATAAATCTATTCTTGTAGAAGGTGAGACATAAAAACGAAACAAACAAAATTTATGTTCATGAGAATTTTAAATTATTTACTTTGAAAAGAAATTTCAAGTTTTAATGCATATATACATATATATTTTTTCAATTGTTAGTCTGCGGAGATTTGATTGCTTACAGTATTAGTCATTAGCTGACATCAGTTAGAGAAGCATTGGAAAACGTGGTAGTTCTGGACAACTGTTTCATCAGGCTTGTTTGGGACCTTTTTTCCTTACGCACCGACTGGTATTCGAACTCAGGACCTTCTGGTTATAATGCAAGGTCGTGGACCATTAGTATATTATTATTGTTTCCTTTATTTCCTAGGGGAACATAGGATTTCAGCCACTTGTCAATATTGCGTTCGGTTCTCCACCAACGTTTTCACCTTGCTCCACGTCTGCCCACATGCTTCCATCTCCTCCTCGTATCACCTCTTCCTCCATGTCACCCTGTCACTGACCACCAAATTACCGTTTCCCATTCGGGTTCCATTCGAGAGAGAACCTGGCTTGTGATGTCGCTTGATGGTTTCCTCAGAGTATTGCCTCCAATCCACCTCCATTTCTTCCTGCATATTTCTTGCACGATCGGTTTCTGCTGGGTCTGTTCGCTCATTGGCAGAAACCCCTCCCAATTGCTGGTCTTTTCTGGCCGGTCATCTGATCTTGAGTAGTATTGAGGGAAGACAGCTGTTGATGAAAGTGTGTAGTTTGTTCAAAGTGCTCTTCATGACGCACTTGCCAAGTCTCTGATCCATGTAGTAAGTGGCACTGACTTCACATTGGAGTTGAAAATCCGTATCTGATTTTTCAGGTAAGTGCTGTTGATCTCCACACAGACTTGAGAGTAATGAAAGCTTGTCATTAAGACACTGAAACTCGAACCCCTAGGGTTCCAGTGAGAAATCGTAACCAGCGGGGTTCACCAAGTTAGGCCAGAGGAGAGGAACTCACCAATGACATATGTTCGTAGTTTCTATACATGTATTTCACGAATTAGCAGAAGTTTGAATTCATGGACCATTGGATTGGATTCCAGTGACATATATATATTTACGTAAGTTGACAAGACAGACGTTTCTTTGAAAACTTCATACCTTAAGGATCAAATTTATTCCGTTGCAGTGTGTCTAAATGCAAGAAATCCGTCTCTGCCTTCTACTGTATTATAGCCAACAGAACTTCCTTGAGACACGCTCTATCACGAAACACTCCAAAGGCAGAGGAAAGACGATTCTTCTTCTTCAATATTTTGGCGGCTTTATTCAACAACAACTACAAAAATAACATCAAAACTGAAATTCACCTCAACAGTACCGTCAGGCAGCTATCATACTGGTGATGTAGGTTTATAAACACAAAACAAGTACTGTAAGACAAAAGTGATTAACCAAAGTTCAACTATAAAAGTTACCTTAGAATCTAGGAGGAGAACATTCCCAAGAAGAACGAGATGGGATCGATCAAAAGCACCGTCCACACACAAGAATCACGCACACAAATACACACACCAACGCTTCCTGCAGAGGGTCGTCACTCCCCGTAGTCAGAATCACCTGCATTCACTCAAACAAACTCATATCGTTAAACAGCAAACACATTGTCAGTGTACACACACAACCACAAAGAGAATTATTAGAATTAAAGATTTAACAAAGCAAGACAAAGGCAAATAATAATAAAGGTCAAAAACCAACATGTGATACGGAAATGTCAAATTATTGATACACAGTCTAGGTGGAGGAGAAATGTGTGTTAATTACAAAAGTTATTTAAAACGTCTAAACATAAGTATAAATATTGGGAACAGATCATCCAGGAGGGAGGGATTTTCCAAAAAAATTGTTTAGCATTCCAGGGATTCTTCTCAACAGGCTGCATGCAACCTGAATAATACTAAGTCTATATAAATACATTAAAGATTTTAGCATACTTTCTCCACGATGACAAGGAGTAATTAGTGGGGACTAAGAGTAACACTAGTCCGGAATGATGTACGTCGTTGTTGAATACTTAAACTGGAAAGGATTGACTATTTATTGAAAAATTAGATGAATTTGCTTGGAAACAAAAGGACAGAATTCAGCGAAGAACCTGACACCAAAAGGCCCACATGCATTAAACAGTGTGACTACGCGCCATCTGTTGGTCACTGACCGTGTTGTGGACAATTTAAACGTGTACAAAATAATCAATAGGCGAAAGAAACCTGACTTACTACATTTTGCGGAGGCGATCTCCACCAAAGGATTCAAACCAAATCCATGTACACAGAAAGAGATAGTAGTGAAACTCTGTTTTTGGTGATGACGAAGTGTACCTGGTTTTACTGCGTCATCCTCTATCCTGTTTAGAAAATTTAATTCTTTTATCTAAACTTGACTCCCTCTCCGCCCTCCCACCTATTTTGCTAATTTATAAGACATATTTGCTGTGGTTATGCAATCTACTATTTGAATTAGTTGTTTTCTCTGAGCTGGTTGATTTATTTCCGAAGCTTTCGTTGTTCCACTTCTGGACAACATCTTCAGCGTAGGTTTTAGTTTAAAAATGAATTCATTTGAATTCTCCATGAATGGTGTAACTGTAACTCCTAGTGACCATTGTCGTGACTAGCTGTTAATTTACGCCTCTATTGATCATTTTTACTGACAAGAAATTTCGAATTCCAAGTCGATAGAAACGATCAATCGAGACGTCATCATCAGCTTTTGCAAATGATTCAAATCAGGAGATAAACAGGGAAACATACATGCGTATTTGATGATTAAGACAACTAATTAACTCCAAGATTGATTGCAAACTAACACCAGTCAGGAAACCATTGAAGTCTAGAGAGTAATGGACGGCTATTTCGTCCTTAACTGAAGTCCCTCAGCAGAACGTACCCATAAGATAGAGTCTAAGATCTCCAGGTTACGTACGAGGTGAGCTTACTGATCATTTATCCGCGAGAATAGAATCCAATGGCCCATGAATCCTAACTTTGGTCGACTGGCGATGTATAGCGCAGTCGCCAGCCAGTGTCGTTAGCGAGCATTTCATACGGACACCTAACTTGATGGACACCTCTGGTTGAGGCCTTCCCACTGGAAATTCATATAACTTTATCCTGTAGTTATTCACTAGTGAGTACTAGATTAATTTTCACGATTTGGTTTACAGGGATTTGACTGATTTCAAGTGTCTTCCAAAAAAAAACTGACTTTAGTCAAAGAAGTATTCAGTGTTATAATAATAGTTGGGGTGTAAGGACAAATACTTGTTGATGATATTGGCTGGTTGTCGCACCACATATCACGAAATGACAAGAATTAGAATTGATAGGACACTTGATTTCTTCTTCACAGTGGCTCATTGGCATATGAACTCGCCTTGTAGCCTGAAGATCTTGCGTTAGATCGATGTTAGGATCATAAGTGTGTGCTGATGAAGAGTCCCAAACAAGGATGAAGCAACTCTCCTCTACTCCCTGGTTTTCAATCGGTAAATCAAATCCCTATGAACTAAAACTTGAAAAGTAATTAACCACATGTAAACCAGGGGTGGAATTAGTTCACATATTATAATGCTGATACACCTTCCACTCAAAGATATTTTTTCACATCAGTTCAATTGCATTTGCTATATATTGTGCTGTTTGGTTGATGACGGTTTTCAATGGAATCCAAAGGATGTGTTTCGTCTCACTTAAGACTCATCAACTGGATGTGCCTGCATTTGTCGCTTCAAAAGTCGAAGAGTTATGAGGCAGGCCTTAGGAGCCACTTCTTGGACAACAGATATGGTGTGTAACTGCTTACTCAATTTTTCTGATTTCTTTTGATGACAGAAATGAACAATCCCATTCTGGCAGTAGACAGTTTCGTTGAATGAATGCTCAGAAATTACTACAAATTAAGAATTAACAATTTAAAATCTTTGAATGCTTTTTCTCAATAATCAATACTATCTTCTCCCATGTTTGTTAATACATATTTTTTTCAATCGTAA
The DNA here is from genome assembly GCA_944472155.2 of Trichobilharzia szidati. Taxonomy (NCBI): domain Eukaryota; kingdom Metazoa; phylum Platyhelminthes; class Trematoda; order Strigeidida; family Schistosomatidae; genus Trichobilharzia; species Trichobilharzia szidati. The sequence continues at coordinate 22,623,799 of OX235276.1, read as the reverse complement.
AAAGTACCCATCAGGACATTAGAAAGAAAACGATAAGAAGTTCAGCAAAGACAACCACCTTTTCGTTGATTTCATCTTCAAAAGCGGCTGTACAATCGCACTTTTATATACAATCATAAGTTTACATAGATACAATTATTCTGATTTAATTCCGTATAATAACGAAGGCAATTAAAGGTGGCTATAATTTTCAACCTGATATGAAACTTTAAAGGCATGAATATATAGATTACAAGTGGTTTAGAAACAAAATTACACAGGATTGGTAAATAGTTGCGTTATATGTAAAATAGGATTTTAAGGAAATTAAAAAAAAAAAAAACGAAAACTACGGAGTCAAACCGAATTAGATCTATGGTAAGTGTAGCGGTTGAACTGTTTTCTTTTGTACACACAACTCTGGTTTTTCAGTGCATATGGTGAGGGCTACTGCAGCAGAAAGAAGTCGGAAACACACTGCCTGTGGCACACTTTTGTTTACTTTGTAAATGACTCTGAATGATGAGTGAGTTGAGATGCTGTGACAGATGCTGACGAGGTGTTCAATTATGGCACTTGAGATCGAATTAGTGCCTCTTTTTTGCAGCCATGCTGGGTAATGTTATCTAACATGTTTTGAGAGGACGGGCATAGAGCGATCTAATTACCTAGCTCTGCACAAGCAGGTGAACTAATTTATGCACATTGGAGACTGGTCATATGCGGAGGTTTGTCCTTCATATTACTTAGAAGAAGTAAGCGGCTAGAGAATATCACTCTTAGATTTACTGCATGAAAGGTTTTCTTTCTGGGAATTAAAGATTTTCCTCTTAAGGATATCTCCAGATTCATATACAGTGTTTCTTTTGGTAATGAAGTGCTTCGGTTCTGTGTTCCTTTTAGGAAGAGGCAAAACACAGAGATCATCGTTACCGATAACGGACCTCAGTTTACAGCTGAACAATTCAAACAGTTTTGTGAGCGGCTAGGTGTTCAGCATATTCGCAGCCTTACCATCCTCAGTCAGATGGACAAGCAGAGCGTTTTGTTGATACACTCAAGCGCGCACTTCAGAAGTCCAACCTGGGGGGGATCGATAGAGGACGTATTGCACAATTTCCTCTTCATTTATCGAACCACAACCAACCCATCACGCCCAAATCAAACATCTCCCGCAGAAGTTATGTTTGGAAGAAGATTACGTACTACTTTGGATACAATTATCCCGATCACATCAAGACGGAGCAAATATGGTCGAAATAGTGAATTTTGGTTCAATAGACGTCATGGCACCAAGCAAAGAAGTTTCGTGGTTGATCAGTCGGTACTGGTTCGTGATTACATACGGAGAGATCGCCCATGGGTTTCTGGAGTGATCGTTGGAAGAAAAGGCCCAGTCACTTACAACGTCAAGGTTGGAGACCTTATTTGGGTCAGGCATGCCAATCAAATAAGAAATAGACTAGTTGGTAAACAGTTGAACGATTCCAAGTCCGCCGACGTACAATTTGAGCTATTGATAGATACGACGGCTCCGAAAACGTCACATGGCCAAAATAGTCGAAACAAAGGCAAAGTGTCCCAGCAGCCAAGGAGATTATAACGACAACCAAGACCGCCAAAGTACCTACAAGTGATTCCGCGATACAAAGGCTACCAGTAGCCTTATCTTAAAAGGGGAGGTGTTAGGAAGAGGCAAAACACATGCAATTATCAGGTCATTATCATGTCTCAGTCAAGTTATTATCGCGTTATTAACAAGTCGTTGACATGCAATTGTTCCTGCTTCTGATTGGACGCTTGCACAATTCCAACTCTCAACCGGATTGGTTGATTTCCAATCTACCTTATTTTCTGTATAAATACAGTCACTTTTGTCATAATAAATGAACCTGGTTTTACCGCTGATTCTCGCGTGTTCTGCTTTATCATTTAAGTGAGTACTGGTCGGTAGTTAAGCCGTGACCTCGTGACAAAAGATCTAGCATCATAACAGTTCCTCTCCACGATACGTACTGGGAATCCATTTTCAGCCAAGATATTTTTAAGAAATAAAAGCTGTTCTTCTTTTCTTTCTTTTTACCGTTTTCTCAAGCTCGTCGCATGAAAGGAACATTGAATAATATGAATACACTGGATATAATTATCCCAATTGGTTCAAATGTGACAAGCCAGTGTGGTGTATTACCAAAAGGCACTGATACATTATTTGATAGTTATTGGGAAACAAAATTTACTTCAGAAACTCCATATTTATTATCATTGATTAATCATTCAATTCTAGGACCGCCTGTAGGCAGTTCTGTATACAATACTGTTGGCAAAGCAATAGTTACTTGTTCTCTAAAAAGTCGAATTGATGGGGAAACAGTATTCCGTTTCGAAAAAAGCATAGAAATTGTGGGTAAGATGAAGTTTTTAATGACAAGATTTTTAAACATATGAATGTGAATTTCACTGATTTGTCTGTCTGTCAGTAGTGCCTCCTAACGATTGTCTCAAACCAATTTAATATCAATTCATATTGTGACGAAGTTAGACTTTAAGCTCCCGTAACTACCAATCAGCGAATGATCTTGAACGCACCAATCACATGAGACAGGCTATTTTTGAGTATAAAATACATATTCATAAAAAGTGATTCTCTTTCACTTGTTGATAGTTCGGAAAGAGCGGAAGACCTCTGTGATAGATATATATCTCTGCAACTCGAATATACACGAGCTAATAGAATCAATAAGGTTTCTAGTGTGACGTTGGAGAGTTTTGGAATCGGGAGTACCTTCCACAACCACTTCGGATATCGACAATTCTTAATGCAGTTTTCAAAGAAGTCCAATTTCACATTCACTTCGGAAAGTTTGACAGAGTAACGCAGAAACCCATTGAGTTCTTTCACTGTCGTAGGGTCCTTGCATTGTTTCAAATTGTGGAAAATACCCATCGGGACATTAGGAGAAAAAGAACAGGAAGTTTAGCAAAGATAACTATCTTTTCGGCGATTTCATTCCCAAAAGCTGTACAGTCGCACTTTTATATATTGGTTTACATGGATACAATAATTATTTATTGAATTCCACATAGTAACGAAGGTGATAATAATTTTCAACTTGATATGAAAGTTTGAAGATACGAATATAAATTACAAGGGGCTTAGAGACAAGATTGCATAGGATTAGAAAACAGTTACAACGTATAAAAGATTAATATTTGATAACTAGGGGCGAATAAAAGGTGACAATTATTTTCAACTTGATGTGAATTACAAGAGGTTTAGAAACAAAATTACACAGGATTAGAACGAATTACAAGTGTGAACGAAATTAGCATGGAAACAAATTGAATTTGTAATTTTCAACTTGAAATGGAAGTTGGGAGGTGAAAGCATGGATTACAGGAGGCTTAGATACAAAAATTACACAAGATTAGAATATAATTATAAAATAGTTATTTCAAACGAATTATAAATTATTATCACCTTCGTTACTATGTGGAATTCAATAAATAATTATTGTATCCATGTAAACTAATGTATATAAATGCAGTTGTACAGCTTTTGGGAATGAAATCGCCGAAAAGATAGTTATCTTTGCTGAACTTCTTGTTCTTTTTCTCCTAATGTCCCGATGGGTATTTTCCACAATTTGAAAAAATGCAAGGACCCTACGACAGTGAAGGAACTCAATGGGTTTCTGCGTTACTCTGTCAAACTTTCCGAAGTGAATGTGAAATTGGACTTCACTGAAAACTGCATCAAGAATTGTCGATATCGGAAGTGGTTGTGGAAGGCCCTCCGAAGGCATCATGTATATCCCATTTCTAAAATACATATGCTTATGAAAAAATTGTGAAAGCTGTACAAAGGTGTTACAAAGGATACCCTTCTCTGACGTGTGATAAAAACGACTCCCAGTTTTCTAAAAGAGAAGTCACGCCACATCCTATACGTGTATTCATCTAAATAACCATAAATAACATCCGTTTGCGATCCATTAATGGCTCTAATCCGGATTTTCAACACTCCCCAAAATCCGTCAATGGAATTGGTGCGGGTCACTTTACTAGGATCCACAAAATCACTGGTGTGGTTTACTATATGGTGAATATATCCCAGGGATGACAACGAGTTTTATCCTTCCCACTCATCTGTGTGTACTGTAAATCCTCGTTTCACCAATCAATGGATGATGGGTATTAAAGTAGTTGACTTTCTATCTGATTTTCTCTCGACCAATCCCTTCCGTAAAGAGGTATTGTATAACCTAATCACGGCCACGATGGTATTTCCTCCTTATTAGGACTGTTTCATCTCTGTGTACAATGACACCTTCTCCTCCCAATAAAGAAGCAAGTCTCTCCTTCTTCCGAAAGGCAATAACTCTACTGTGCTGGTACCACTGAACTGTTGAAAAGACATTATTCTCTGTCTCAACAGCTGTTGGCCTCGCAACCTGCTTTGGAACGCAGTAATTACCAATATACAAAATCTGCGTTAATGGTAAGTGGGATCTAGCAAACAATGTTCCTAAGAAATACTAGAATCATCAGCTTACCTTCGGTCACACTAACTTATCTTAAAAAAACTATATACGGGTGGATATGTCCATCAACCGAAGGTTTTTATAGTCATAATACTTCCACAGGGATACGTTCTTTCTTTTCCAATCAATCCCACATCTGAAGAGCACTGGAAAAGTTGGTCTACACAAACTTTCAGACGTGACTGAGTTGGAGCTGGCATTTCACTCGAATTAAGCGGGATAGTCATGTGTAGTCATGTGAAGAAACTCATTGGTTTGGTGGCACTCCGTTGGTAGTTACTGGTGCTTAAAGTTTAACTTGGCGCATATTGCAGTGAGACGACATTTCATCTGGCTTGGTAACCAAGCTACTAACTTTACTAATAGAATTCAATCAGTGTTATGGAATATTGACGAAACAGACGACATCGCCCACCCGACCTCCTCCCATCGGCGTGGTCAATTATTGTATTCGTTACACTCGTACAGCAGATCAAACGTGAGTAGGAATTACTTCATGGTAACATCTCTGACTACAGCACTGTAGGATGCAGGTTTGAATCTTTCATTTATTTATTTATAAGAAACCATTAAGGTATTCGATGATCCAATATTTCAGAAACATTGTTATTCTAACCGCCAACTGTATAAAGCTACATCACATCATATAATGTTTGTAATGAAAGTATGCCCTAGAAGGATGTAAGCTGTGGAGGTCAAAATAGCCAATTAGAGAATCATATGAAAGCATTGGCTGTTGAAAAGCTGTTTGATTATTTGTTGAGACTATTTACTAAGTACTGAACACCAAATTGTCAGAATTCAAGGCTAGTGTATGATTAAATCAACCACGGATGCATACAATATGAATGAATCAACACCTGTCTCTGAAATCTGGAATTTTTAACCATCCTAACAAATTGTGTTGGAAAAGTCATCTAGTAAATAGCACTGTTTCCATGCTTGTGATATATCTAGTCCTGAACAGCTGTTTCCTTCTATTTTGGGACTATTCAGCAGTACATACCCACCCCCACAGCTAGGGCTTGAACCAAGGATATCCCGGTGACAAGACTAACTCGTTGGTCACTAAGTCACTGAAACCCAATCCAATGGTTAGTCGATGAGTTTCAACTCCTGCCAATTCTTGACATATATTTTGAACCCCGGTGGGTGCGTCCTTCTGAAGAGTCCCAAACTAGGACGAAATAGCTCCTCAGTACTCCCAGGTTGTCCAATGGTTCTCTAACTGATGTCAGCGCATGATCAGTCTTGTGAGTAGAATGATAATAATCATAAATTTTGAAACTAATACTAACATATGTAACCATAGCACAGCATTATATTGATAATAAAGTGAGCAGTGTATCTGGTGTCACTAGGAGAGATAACTGTTCTAGGCTGGGAATGAAAGCCGTCGGTAGGAGAGGGATTGAACAACCGTTTTCTGAACCCAGAGATTAGTTTGAAACTTTTTTTTGTGACAGCTAACTCAGCTATGCTTAGTAGTTATGAAGGCGTACAACGTTAAGGAATTGAGGTGCCATTCTGTATAGGTTCTGTCTGTTTTTTTCAACATAGAACTTTACACCAATGTGCGGAAGTTCGAGTCGTCACACTCCACGTAGCACACAAAGTAGGCGAAGGGAGTTGAGAGAGAGATTCAAAAGAGAAACAGATAGAAATATGAGGCAAAAAGAATAATAATAGTAATATGGAAGAACAATACAGTTTTATTGGGTATTATCAGTCACAGGGAGTGGATGCATCTGCTCCAGCCATTGACAACGATTCTGAGCCACATCACCAATTGTCTCCAGCCGTTGAATTTTATCGCCCCGAGAACTCCAACCGCGAAGTCTACACCATCCTACGTGGCTGGCTTAAACTGACTGTTATGGATTTTATTGACTGGTGCAATGTTTTGGTTTGACCGCCGCTAGGTGTTTTCCAGCCTGACCGTATGTCAGCTAACATTGCCCGTCGAGGAAGGCGATGACTGGGCAAACGTAACACATGTCCTAATCATCTCAGTCAATGTAGCTTCACAGCCTCGTCTACTGATATCCCCTCTTTACCTAGCACTCAACCGATGCCTAACCTCAATACCGCTCACCCTATTATACTACTTCACGCGGGCGATAGAACTCAGGTACCTATGATTAAAGACAGCTAGCCTTTTCGTGTCTTCCATTTTCAGTTGCCAGGTCTCACAACCATAAAGGAGGATGGAGAGGACTGCTGAGCAGAACACACGCCCTTTGGTCGACAGATGGATATCACATCTACGCCAGAGACGGCGTAAACCGGCATATGTGAAACTATATGGGTTCGTTAAGGCTGAATATTTTTTTGTCGCTCTTGTGCTGAGTGTTTACACAAGGCGTGCCAGTTTAAATGGAACTCTTGACTAACTTTACGACTTCTTTAACCTAACCAAATTGGACAGTGCTCAAGACGGTAATAGTGGGCTTGCCAAGTCGTTCTACACAACAAATTGTAGAGAACAATTTAATCGATAAACTTATTATGCTTACTTTCATATATATTTTTTAAAACTTATTTTTAATTCTTTCAGATAAGAAAATCATTGGAACATTGAATGGTATTGATGAAGCTAATATTAGTCTTACTGTTGGTAATCAAAATAGATTAAAATGTGGCCTTTTACCAAAATCGACTGAATCGTTATATAAAGGTTATTGGGAGATACGTATCATCAGTCAATCAAGTGATAATTTAGTCTCTATTGAAAAGATACATAATGATGCTGTTATCAAACCTCCAGAAAGTAGTCAAGGTGGATACAGAACACCTGGACACTTAGAAGTTGAATGTATATATAAATTACATAAAACAGATTATGTATATTTTTCATTTAAAAGATATATAGAAATTGATGGTAAGTAACTTTGAGTAAGTAAGTAAGCAAGCAAGCATATATGAGATTCATTCTATGTGTGATTTCAAAACATTTTTTAAATAATCACTGCTTCCGAGGGTTAAAAATGGAGTATTGTTGAATGAATGAAGTATTGTGGAGTCCTCAGCTCTACTGACTGAAAGTCGATCCACTTGTAATCCTCGCTTAGCCGCTAGTAAGATCAGTAAAAGTGTGGGAGAGGGTGAGACAGGAAGTTTAGAATTAGGCTAACAACCTTATCCCGTAGAGAATAAAATCACGGCAACTGAAGCTTCAGGGTTTAGGTTAGAAGCCGTATATTCTACTTGGAACGCAAAGGAATGAGATGGACAGAATATCTGTGGATTTTGAGCATAGGTTTTGATTGGAGTGAGTCACTCTGAGTTTACTCATTGATTAATATACATTAATAGTATGCAACAGTTATGGAATAATAGCATATCACGAATACATAGATTTCATTAGGACTCATCATCTGAAAACTCTACAAACGGGAGAATTTATATCAGTTTGAAAGGTCAACACTGTACCGACCAAATTTATTCCGTTACGGTGTGTCTGAATGCAAGAAACCAAACTCTACCTTCCACTGTATTATAGCCGACGAAACTTTCTTGAGACACGCTCTATCACGAAACGCTTCAAAAGCAGAGAAAAGACAATTCTCCTTCAATAATTTGACGGTTTTATACAACAACAACAACTAAAACAACATCAAAACTGAAATTTAATATATGTGTAAAACTGGAGCACTGTGGTAGTAGGCCGTAGAAATTTACACGTAGCTCAGCCATAAAGAAGGCTTTCCTCTGTGATCTGTATAAGTTATTCTTCAGGATCTCAGCCTACAAATGATCAATGGATGTGTGAAGGATAAACTGCCGGTTTGGGCCACCTCAATGTGTGATTATAAATTCACCTGCTCTTGTGGAGCTAGTTATACTGGCCGCATACACAGAGCGCACACTTTCCAAACGCATCTCTGAACATTATGAGGCATCGTTAGCAAACGGACAATGCAAGACAATTACTAGCTCAATTCTCGAGCATTTGGTGAACTCAGGCCACGTAGTTCCACCAGAATCTTCTTTCAAGATCATCTACAAAGTGAAGCCAAATGGTACAAAGGGCGTCAGGTTTCGGCTTTTGTGTATGGCAGAGGGGCTGGCAATTCGTCAATAGAACCGCGAACTCTGTATACAGAAAAAGTTTGTCTAGTCTCTTATTCTACCTTGGTCTTAACCTCTTCACTAGCCGTTACCTGTAAAAAAAATTTTAACTTTCTTTTTACATTTTACTTTTAGTTTGTTTTTGCTTTGATAATTAATTCACCATTATCACTCTCATATGTTCCTTTTGTACATTTTCACACCCTCTTCACACTTGTTAAATTGACACTCAACTACCTTTGTTCTCACTCAATAGCAATTTTAACCTTAACAAAGTTTTAACTTTGTGCCGTTGAGTATCACGTAATTTACAACTTTTAATTTTCACTACTAAAGCCACTTCCGAGTAATTATATCAATTATGTCACCCCTACCCCTATTACTCAATAATAGACCACTATATATATATTGTTTGGTAAGTATAAATATGACTGTACAACCTGTCTCTGAAGATGATTTCGTCGATAAAGAAAATTTTCTTCGCTGTCTGAATTTGTCTTTTATTTTTCCTTCATAACTCAATGGATATTTTCGGTGATTCTTCTTTTATTTTATTTTTTTTCCACAGATATACGAGTATTATTCATTCCTAGCAGTGGTGAATTATTCGTAAATGAATCAAAGCAAATAATTTGTCTACTCTCTGGGAAACAAAGTCCTAAGGCTTATTCAAAAGGCTTATTAAATATTACACCGATAAATATAACTAATAATAATAGTAATAATAACAATAGTAATAACAATTACACTAGACTAATTTCTATTAATAATTCAATGTTACATCCATTGATTTCACCGCCTACAAATTATACAGTCTATCCTAAAACTGGTCGAGTGCCTGTGGAATGTAAATTTCAGTATTATAATGGGAAACATTTCAAGAAATCATTGAATGTTACAATTCGTATGTGTAAGTTGTTTTATTATTTTATTCTTTTTCAATCTATCTGTCTCCCTTTAACTATTTTGGTTAGAACTAACTAAATAAAGGATTTCACCATGAGATGAAACTGGTTAGACAACTCGTCAGAAAAGCAGCGCTCCAGTTATATACAGATGTTTCTTCAGCCTCTTCGGTCGGTCGGTCGGTCGGTTTTCGACATAGAACTTTGCACATATGTGCGGCAGTTCAAGTCGCCACAATCTATGTAGCACGCAAAGCAAGAGAAGGAAGTAGAAGAAATGCATAATATAGACAGTAAACAGAGGTGTGAGACAAAGGAATAGTAATAACGGAGAACAAAACAGTTTAATTGGAAATCATGAGTCATAAGGAGTGGATGCGTCTGCACTAGCCACTGAGAACGATTTTGAGCCATGTCACCAATTGTTTCCAGCCATTGGATTTTACCGTCCCAAGGACCCCAACCAGTCAGGAAGTCCACACCTTCCTACGTGGCTGGCTTAGACTAACTGTTGTAGATTTCATTGACTGGTGCCATGTTTTGGTTTGACCGCCACTAGCTCTTTTCCAGCCTGACCCTATATCAGCGAACATTGCCCGTCGAGGAAGGCGATGACTAAGCATACGTAACACATGTCCCAGCCATCTTAGTCGATGTAATTTCACAGTTTCGTCGACTGATTTCCCCTCCTTACCTAGCACTCGACGCCTAACCTCAATATTGCTCACCTTATTATACCACTTCACGCGGGAGATGGAACGCAGACACCTATGATCGAAGACAGCTAATCTTTTCATGTCTTCCACTCTCAATGGCCAGGTCTCACAACCATAAAGGAGGACGGAGCGGACTGTTGAGAAGTATACATGCCCTTTGGTCGATAGTTGGATATCGCGTCTACTCCAGAGACGGCGTAAACTGGCAAATGCGAACCTATCCCTCTGTATTCGTGCTGATATTTCATCAGAGATCAACCCGTTGGGGCTGATGGTGCTTCCCAAGTAAGTGAAGCGGTCAACGTGTTCTACCACTTCACTTCCTATTTCTAATGTAGGGGTCGGTGAAGTCCAATCATGCAGCATCATCTTACATTTTACAGGGGCGACTCTTCATCAGTATGCACCCACTCCACTGTTAGGATTCAAACCCAAGACCTTCCAGTTACAAGGAGAATAATCTAGTAGACCTTTAAGTCATTCGGACCCTATCCAATAACCAGTCCATGAATTCTAAATACTGCCAGTCACGCTATATCGTCAACTGGCAGTAGCCAACACCATCGCTGGCTAGGTTTTGTCCTCTCACTCGATCTGCAGAAGCTAGAATTCATGAGGCGACTGTTAGATCGGATCCCAGTAGTTTAGTGGTCTACGAGCTAGCCCGCCTAGGAACCATAAGGTTTTGAGTACAAATCCCAAAGGGGCGGATGCGTGCTGTCCAGTACTCCCTGGTTGGTTTTCCAGTGGTTCTCTAACTGATGTCAGCTCATGATGAAACCCTCCATGGAATCAAACAAAATCCCTACAAAACCAATACTTGAATGAAATTGGACCAGTGAAAGTATCTGAGAGTCTAAGGTTAACAATCTCCTATTGGTGTAATGGGTGTAATGACTGAATGTGAAATGAGAATCTAGTTCTAATAGTCACCTTCTTAATTCTGATGATTAGGACTGTCAAGCAAATACTTAGTTAAGTAGTTAAGAAGGTGATAGTGAACACAAAGTGATGATGTATCAGTCATCTCCAGCTGGGCACTATCGATGGTGATTACATTGAAATAATGAAGACCTGATTAACAACCTGGTCGCCTAGCTTCACTGGTAGAGTGTCAATCTTTAACGACAGAAGACAAGGGTCAAGCAACAGATCGTTTATTGAGAAAATCAAGAGGTATTTATAGATTTTTATGTACATTATTATTAACATTATAGCTAGCGGAGAAGAAACGTCTGTTGATTGGTTGTTTTCCTGTTGAAGGTTATTCTGTTATCTCTTGGTTGCTGTTTATTAGACAGTCCGTTGATATATCTGTGAATCGTATCCGCCCACGCTAAGTCTGCTGTGACTGGTTGTTGAGTTCCTCAAGGTTAGGCTTTGTTCTTGTTCTTCCTTATGATCCCGAAATGGGACGTAAACATTGACGCAAATTGTTGTCTAAAATTTTGCCTAGCAGACAGCTATCACCACAAGTCTAGTTTGATTGAAAGCCTCTCGTTCCAATCCTATTATAGCCGACATTTTCATTTTATTATTAAGAGTTAATTATGGATTGATTTCAGTTAGAGAACCATTGAAAACCAGCCAGGGATTACTGGACAGCTGTTTCATCCTAGTTTGAGAATCATCGCCAGTACGCACCCACCACCATAGTTCGAACCAAGGACCTTCCGGTTACAAAGCAAGCTGCCTCGTATACCATTCAGCCACTGGGACCCGATTCAATGACCAGCCCATGAATTCTAACTTCTACCAATTCGTGATTTAGCGTGACCCCAACCGTTGTCGTGCGTGGGACATCCGTCCTCACACGTGACATCTGGATGGACCTCACTGGTCACGACTTCTCACTAGAACTAACTCCAGGAAACTCTGTCGTGTAGCAAGTTACTCTCGAGCATCAGATTAATTTTCTATAGTTTGGTTTGTAAGGGTTAGTTGTATTTTTTACGAGTTGATCACGGATTGATATCAGTTAGAGAACCATTGGTTAGGGTCGGGCTAAATCACAAATTTGGTAGGAGTTAGAATTCATGGGCTGGCCATTAAATCGAGTCCCAATGGCTGAATGGTATACGAGCTAGCTTGCCTTGTAACCAAAAGGTCCTGAGTTCGAACCCCTGTAGTGGTGGGTGCGTACTGGCGATGATTCCCAAACTGGGATGAAACAGCTGACTGTCCAGTACTCCAGTGCTGGTTTTCAGTGGTTCTCTAACTGATATCAATCTGTGATCAACTCATAAAAACATAACTAATCCTTACAAACCAAACCATAGAAAATTTTATTTTTAATTGTTACCCCTTACATAAGTAACCTTTGACTGAAACTGTTTTAATATATATTTAGTTTCTATTGTTGTTATTGTTCCCTTAGGCTTCGAGTAGAACGTTGGGTTTCAATACAGCATCTCTATTTCATCCTGTTCTCTGCAATCTTCCACAGGTGGTTCCACGACTGTTCATAGGCCTTCATTCCTTTTTTCACAGAATGCCCTTTATGTCATCTTCGGATGCCCAGTTTAACTCATCGTTTTGCATTCTTGTTCCACTTGAGGTTATATCTAGAGCGCTATGTCACTCAAAGCGTCGGCAGCTTAGCGTTAGAGTACTCACCGACGACACAGGCGGTCCGGGTTTCAATCCCCGGCCGACGCACTCCTTTACCTCGCTAAGCTAGTAGTAAGACTGGTAGAGAGGGAGAGTTGGGCATAAGGCTAGCAACCACATGCTCTAAAAAATGATCACCACTGCTTCAGAAACTTAAAGCCTCCCTATGTTCCATTGGGAACGTAAAGGAATTTTAAAAAATGTCACTTAATGATCTTTTCAGCTTCTCAGAACCACCTCTATTTTCTAGCTATGTGACCTGCAGTACAGAGCCAGGTAATGGATAAAAGTCTACAATAGCCTACTGGAAATACTTCTCGTGACACACATCAGGTCTCTGAAACATATAGAAGCACTAAATGACTGACTGACTTGATATTAGTGTTAAAGGATGCGAATCTTATTCTTTATGCTTACTGCAGCAAATTTCCACTCTGATTTCAGATTTAGAGAAGCTCTGTCTTTATCGGTAGATTTTGTTTTGATAAAGTCTCACAGTGTTATACAGTAATATTTACTGATGACCAGGTTTCGAGCACAATTTATTACTGCTCATAATCATATCAAGGTAATCACACGACTTCCTAAATTCATTTATATAGTTCTATTGTTTTTCACTTGATTTTCACTTGATTTGATTGGAGGTAATATTTTCCATATTTCGGGTATGAGTGATGAATCATTCCTATTGCATGTGTCGGGTGTAGATTCAATGAACAAGGATTCAGTAATCAACCTCTCTCTCCACCTACCTAGATTACCTTTTAGAATTTTAACCCTCTCCCACCCTATTGTGTGGTTGTGTGCTGATGCATGCATTGCAATTGCTGAGCTTTTTTCTAAGTTACTTATCTTCTCTGGGTCAACCATCCTTACCTTAGCTAAATTCTTATGTTCTGACAATCTGACTACCCCTGACCTACTAGTTTGACCTATGTAGTTGACCTCACAGTCATTGTAGGGTCAACTGGGTCCTTTAACCTACAGAGCTTGTCGTGCCTGAGTGAGTTTGTAGGTCTCAATGTAACCCTAATTCCTGCTTTATTTAGAATCCTACGTGGGGTCTCAGATGTCCCCTCTTTATATGGTATAATTGTAGATGATTTTACCCATAATGGAATTACACTCTACCACAATGCACAAGTTTTATTCTTATATCAGGCTCTGCCTTGTCTCTGAGTGCCTCCTGCAATTGAAATGATACTGCCTAAAAAGTGATGGTTGTTTTTGTTGGTTAATTATCAAATTTGTGCTACTTCGAAGTGAAAAAGCTCTTTTTGTTTTAATTCCGTTTTATTCATTTGAACACGATAATTTTTGTGTTCCTTGCTTTACTATAATATTTGATTTTTTATGAAAGTAACTAAAGAGAAGAAAAAGGAAGACAAAGTGGAACAAGCGAATGAAACAAAAGTAACCGAATGTAAGTACAATGAAAAGTTTTAATGATATAAAACGATTATATACTATGCATTCTTGTTACTTCACATAATGGCAATAATTACCAGTAATAAAAACCACTTAATTTTCTCTAATATTCATTAGTTTTCAAGAGTTTCAAATTCGATCCTGGTTTGACGTTAGTTACAGAAGCACTGAAAACTAGCAATAGAGTACTGGGCAGCTGTTTTGCCAGCCTAGTCTGCGACTCTTCATCATTACCCACCCTTTCCACTGGGGCTCACACCTAGAATCTTCCGGTTACAAGGAAAGCTCGTAGATCATTCAGCCACTGGGATCCGACTTCTCAATAGCCGCCAGCCTATTTCTACTAATTCATGATTTTAGAGCTACTGGCACTAGCTAATTCCATCGCTAGCGAGTATTTGACCTCAATCCTGACTTCTTAATAGAAATCCAGGAATCTTCGTCCTGTAGCCAGTCATCAGGATCTATCCAGTCAGGAGTGAGGGCGAATACTCCCCAACAATAAAATTGGTTGGTGACAGTCGCGTTAAAGTCACGAATCAGTAGAAGTTGGAATTCATGGGTTGGTGGCCATCGGATTGGGTCCCAGTAGTTTAATGGTCTAGCGGCTCATCTCTTCACTGGAAGACCCTGGGTTCGAACTTTGGAGTTGGGCACGTACTCATAAAGGCTGATGGAACAGCTGTTAGGTACTCGAGTGCTGGTTTTCAATAGTTCTCTAAATGATATCACTCTGTGATCAACTTTGTGATACTTATGAATTTGAAATGTCTTTATAATAGTTAATACTTAGGTAGCACTGTTTCCGTGCCTGACTCTTATCTTTGGATATACATAAAAACAAAGAAAACTGTGACTAACTATTTGGGGGAAAGTTTGTATACATATTTGCAAATGAGATAGCGGTTGACGTTAGTTAGCAAACGGGAGTCATACCTGAGTCAAACTGAAGTCATAATTAACAATAGAGTGAAATATAAAAGGAACGTAAACAGCCTCAGTGCGTCGGTGGCACAGCGGTTAGGACAGTCGCCCACCATGCACATGATCCGGGGTTCAATTCCCAGCCACAGACGCACTCTTTTACCTTGCTACGCCAGAAACAATGCTTGTAAAGAGGAAAGGTTGGGCATGAGGTTAGCAACCTCACCCTGTAAAATTAAGCACTGCTACAGAAACTTTAAGCCACTAGCTTGAGCCCCTATGTTCCACTGGGAATGTGAAGGAAAAAAAAACAACCTCAAACGACCTCACACTGATATTTGCGACTTTTTCCCATGACATGACATTAGCCGTTTTGATGTCTTTTGTGCATTCGTGGAATATTGGTAGTGATTAGGGGTTACTTGGATAGTTGTTGATGTGTATATGAATCGAGGCTGGGATTCGAACCCATGCCCAAATCGTGGACTAATACGCTCATCAGTTTGCCAATAACTCTGGCGCCTCTGACCACTCATCCATCCCTACCACCATCGATCGCTCATTACACAACAACTCTCACACACAATATCTCAATCAATAATCATCACATTGACATCAAATCACAACCAATACATGAACTACATCAATCAACCATGAACTCCGAACAACTTCCTCGTCCAGAAGACATCTGACTTGTCGTCTGCAAATCGCAGACGCCTAACCATCATCCCTCTAATACACAACCACTTCATTATAATACAATAAATAGCCAATATGCACTTACGGCTACTTATAATAACAAACACGCTCGCATATCCCCACCTATCTCGACCTAAAGAATATTCGTATGAATAAAATTAGCATAACACTTAATGTTATATTTTTTAGGAACAAACACTTGCTGACAACTGATCCGTATATCAGATCGACAGAGAAATCTATTGATCATTGACTGACTGACTGGTTTCAACGTAGAAATTTGCAAAGATATGCAGAAGTTTTAGTTGCCACACTCTATGTAGCACACAAAGTACGAGAAGGGAGTTAATAGAGATTCAAAAGAGAAACAAACAGAAATATGAGGCAAAAAGAATAATAGTAATAATAATATGGAAGAACAACAGAATTTTTTTGGATATTATAAGTCACAAGGAGGGGTTGCATCTGCGCCATCATTGATTACGATTTTCAGCCAAATCACCAGTTGTCTCCAGCCTGTGGTGTTTATCATCCTGAGGACCCTACCCAGAGCTTAAACTGACTGTTGTGGATTTCATTGATTGACCACGACTAGCTCCTTCTCAACCTGATCTTATTTCTGCTAATGTTGCCCTTCGAGGTGGGCGATCGATGGCTAGGCATGTGTAACACATGTGCTGACCATCTCAATAGGTGTAACTTCACAACTTCGCTGATCACTGATCTGAAACAGGAGTACGGTAAAAACATGAATTTTCTAGGTGAATTGGTAAAAATCCAATATAGTAATATATAGACGACTGAGTCGATTGTCCAGAGACTACCTCACCATTATTAATTACTGCCTTGAATAGACATATCTAAACAATATGCATTTTCACAGAAAATGGAATTTTCATCCGTTCGAAACTATAAGTACCGGGTTCGAGCCCCAGTTAGGGGGGAATACCACCGCTCACTCGGGATTGCAGGTACATTCAGCTGATAAGCCAATCCTGGACTCCACCGTTACTAATCCTCATCCCCCAGTTTACTTCAAATGTGTACATATACAAAGTTTTAAATCTCTTTCAGACAGGTTTGTGTGACATAACTTCATTGAACAAAAAATGACAAGTGAGTAATTCCTGGAACTGTCTTTTTTTCTCCGTTATAATATACGTTTTTTGTATTTCCCACTGAATGAAAACAAAACGATTGCCTTGTTAAGAGGAAGGAAAACGGACATTTTAGTGTATCTATATTCAGGAAGAAAACCTACTCCAACAAATATTTAGACTTCAGATCATCACATCCCATCAGCGCAAAAGTATCAGGTGTTTCAAGTCTTCGTAGACCAGCACACTTTTTGATGATGACGGATGAGAAGTAAGAAAAAGAAGAAGAAATATCAAACATTACAGAGACTCTCAAGCAAAACAACTACCCAGAGAATTTCATCAACAAAATCAGCACTGACATTAAGTATGGTCAAAAACGTATTCCGCAGGACATGGACCTCAACAGTTGTCATTGTATATAGAGTGGAGACGTCAGACGATATCAGAAGAGTACTCAATAAGCTCGACATCAGAGTTTTCTTCAAAGCACCAGACACACTACAAAGCAACCTTATCCAAATAAAAGACCAAATTCCAAAAGATTCACAATCTAATTCTGTCTTTAACACAAAATAATTGGAATGTGGTACGATATACATCGGACAAACTTCATCACAGAGAAATCAAGGTAATCAGAATAAATGAACACCGTAGAGCACCTATTTTACCTCCGAGAAATCCACCTGAACTAGAATAGCTTGAAAAATCATCAGCCATAGCTTGTCTACACGCTATAGAATCAGACCACAGACTTGATTTTGACAGTATTGAAATCATCATCCAGAAAAATTTCAGAAATAACAAAGAACGTCTCACATCATCAGAAACACTTCACATCAAAAGGAATCCAAATTGTCTGAATAGGAGTGATGGACTAAGACAGGATTTGACCTAGTTAAGACATCCCCCTGCCCCATGAAAAGACAAAATCAAATCGAATATCATAAGCAATTTCATTATGTAAACAAACACGCTGCTTTTATAATTTTTCACACTTATCAAACCCAACAGTCATCTACACCTGGTTTTGTTATTTTTACCATTTGGCCAAATTGACAACAACGTAAAAATGTCACCATGCTGAGGAAAGATGATTAAGTTTTTATATATATACGCTGAGTGGATTTTGTAAATTCCGGTTTAACAATACTTTGATAAAGTTATTAGTAGCAGCATTAAATAGCCAAACGTCAGTAAAAGCAACAATATCGTTTTGTTTTTCATTCATTGGGAAATACAAAAATAAACCTTCATTATAATGAATATCATATACCACCCAATGCCCAAATTTTTTCAAAATGTTAAAAGTGAGCTCACCTTGTAACCGGAAGGTTCTGGGTTCGGATCCCGGTGGGTGTGTACTGTTGAAGAGTCCCAAACTAGGACGAAACCGCTCTCCAGTACTCCCAGGTTTTCCAATGGTTCTCTAACTAATGTCAGTTCATGATGAAAATCCTGTAACCAATCAAATCCCTACAAACCAACACTTGAATGTTAAAAGTGAATTTGGTGTGAACATACATAACGTCTTTTTTTCTCTTTTTTTGTTTCTCTCAGTTACAGTCGATGAATCTTATTCCAACCAGTGGTTATTTCTGCTCATAATTCTCTGGCTGATCACTTTGGCCTTAAGCATGTGGATTATCTATGAATTATTTATTGCTTTCTATCATTTAAATTATCATTATACTGGTTGTCAGTATTTAGTCGATCAATTAAGATCTGGAAATCTTCAACCATGGTTACCTGGCAATGAAATAACTTTTAATTCATCAAATATAACTGTAAGTGCATTGAATAAAATGATCAAGTTAAAGTATATTGATCACAACGAGAGCGAATGCACCAGTGACCCTGAACGCGCACTATTCATTGGATAAAAATATCTACCAATAATAAAGCGCCATTATGAATTTTTTTCTTTAATTCGTTTGCGTTCCGAGTGGAACATTAGGCTACAGGCTTCAGCTGTGAAGTTTCGGTGGCAGTGATTTCATTTTTTATTACTAGCTCCACACCCAAGGTTCCCTCTTTAATGGGCTTAATTTTGGCTTAGTCAGTTTTTGGAGTGCGTCGGACGGGAATTGAACCTTGGACTACATGAGTTGTTGGGAAGTGTTCTACCGGTGAGCCAAGGATGCACATCATTATGAATAATGAGTGAGTTGTAATCAGGATGCGCATAGAAATGAGTTCTCTATTAGATAATCAGCGAACATTACTCTAAGCGCTTCTGCGAAGAAACTTCTTCTAAAAGATGTTGAAATTATTCTCCTAAAGATATCTTAGGTTAGGTCTTTCTTGAAATCAAGATTCATGTAGATCTTTTCTTGGCATAAAAGATGTCTCATTTTTCTGAACTCTCGGTTTAATGTTCTTATCCATAAACCCCGGCGGTTAGCTATTTTTGAAGATTTCTTTCAGAAGGTCTAATTCTTCTTCTAGAGCAACATAGTTTCACCTACCTTCGACTTGAGTGATATCCGAAAACAGAAGAGGTTTGGCGTGAGGCATGCAGCCACGCCCAGTACAAACAACAGCATCCCACCACTACTGCAATTGCAAAACCTTCAAGTCAGGAATGAGAACAGAAACAAACACTGAACTATTAACCAACAATATCTAAAGTATATAGTGTGGCATGTTTTACTGAAAAGATTTATCAGTAGTATATAGACGCAGATTGATAAGAAATAGCCAAAATTGAAAAAAACGCATTTTAAGCTAATGGTCGCTACAGAAGTAGAAGTGTTAATCCCTCGAATCTGGATTTAGCCTACGTTGTGGTCAGGAAGTAATCTCACTGGACAACTGTTCTTCTCAAGGTTTAACCTTCAGAGAATCAACAACCAGTCAGAACAGTTTAATATCCGCTGACCACTTAACCGACCTTAAATGTGGCTAAAATTGTATAAATATGGTGTGTTTCTTCCCTGATAAAAACGTTCGTTACCAAGTCTGCATTCGTTTCTTGTTAATACAGTTAGCATCTGAACAGATACTCAGAAGTCGTAACCAAAGGTTACTTTCACCAATTTTACAGCATAGGTTTTTTAATCCCTTATGTTCCCAGTGAAACACGGGGCTCCAAGCTAGAGACCTGAAGTTTCTGTAGCAGTGGAGTTTATTTTTACGGGATGAAGTTGCTAGCCTCATGTTCAACCTTCCCTCTTCACCAGTCTCATTACTGGCTCAGCGATGTAATGGAACGCGTCGGTTGGGGATCGAACTCTGGACCACATGCGTGGTCGGTGAACATCCTACCGATGTGCTACCGATGCACACTGCATAGGTACATGTATAAATATATAAATAGATTCTACTTTTAACTTTATTGATTGGTTAGTTTTTTTGTTTGAATGATTGTTTTTCCTTGTGTCCTAAAAGCCAAGAATATTCCATCTGCTTACATTAGAACGTAGTTCAACTTCAGAGAATGTTTTCAAGACACTAGGTAATATTATAAAAGTTTTTGGAGATTTTACATCACTTGCAAACCACTGGAGACAATTATGGTTGAATGATGTAAGTCTATTAAGTAAATATCTATTTATGCAAATTAAATGTGTAAGTTAGTTAATTTAATGTTGATATGACATTGAGAATAATTTCTATTAGAAAAAATAATGTTTCACAGTGTGTGTGTATGCGTGTGTGATGTATCTAATTATTAATATTGTTCCCTTGGGTTCCAAGTGGAACATAGGGCTTCAACAACAGATCTCCCCTTTGTTCTGTTTTCTGCCGTCCTCTTCTGCTGGCTAGGTACACGATCGATTAAACTCTGATCTCTTCGTTGCCACACAATCTCCTTCATGTCACCCTAGGACGACCCACTTGTCGCTTCCGAACGGGATTCCACTCTAGGGCCTCCCGCACGATCTCATTCGACGGTCTGCTCAACGTATGCCTGATCCATCTCCATTTTCTCCCACATGTTTGTTGAGCATTAGGTTCTAGTCTGTTGGTTTTTCTCCCATAGTTTCTTGTTACTTATTCTTTCTGGCCATTTGATCTTCAATATGGAGCGAAGACAGCTATTGATGAAAGTCTGTAACTGGCTGTTGGAAGTCCTTTCCGTGATACGCAGTGCAAGTTTCTGCCTGACCCGTATAGAAAACCCGACTTGAATTGGTGTTGCAAATCCAAGTCTTGTTCCTTATGCTGAGTGCAGAAGATTTCCGAAATGGTTTCAGGTTGATGAAGGCGTATCTTGTCTTTCTGATTCTGACTTTGACATCTTCGTCCGTTCCACCCTCCTGTAGTTAAAACGATGCTTCTCAGATAAGTGGAGGAATTAACCCCTGTTAAATCTCTCCCGTTGATGTTGATTGGTGCTGGTTGTTGTTACTGTTGATTGGTTATCTTCATCACCTCCGTCTTCTCTGTGTTCTCCTGCAGTCCTATTTTTGCTGTCTCTTCAGCCAGTTTGTTGGTTTTCGCTTGCAAGTTTTCGAGTTTGTGTGACATTAAACATATATCATCTGCGAAATCCAGATCTTCTAGAGTCTTCTTACCGGTCATGATGTATCCAATAGATAAATTAATTTCAAGTTACACCGTGGATAGATATCAGTTAGAGAACCATTGAAAACAAGCACTCAAGTGTTGGAGAGCTGTTTCATCAGCCTAGTTTTGGGGTTGATAAAAGCAACTAGTTTTTTTCTTGCACATTGAGTCCTTCACTGTTTTCCTCCCATGTAGTTTGTAAGCAAAAGGCATATTTAGGGACATCGATTGATTTCTCATGGATCTCCTATAATCAGTTTGTCAAACTTTTCAAGTGTTGCTTCTCAGCAATCCGCGGTTCGAGCTGAGGACCTTCTGATCATAAGGCGACCTCGTAGACCATTGGGCCACTGGGATACGGTCCAATGGCCCATGAATTCGAACTTCTGCCGATTCACGACATAGTGCGCACTGCTGAAGAGTCCAAAACTAGGATGGAACAGCTGTTCAGTACTCTCAGCTTTTGCAGTGGTTCTCTAACTGATGTCAGCTCATGATGAAACCGTCCAGTCAATCAAACAAAATCCCTGAAAAACCAATACTTGAAAAAGCAAATACTTTAATTGCATTTCATACTACCTTCATTATTATTACTATTTTATGTATTCATAGCTTTGTTTAAAACTCCTCACGGGATATAATTTCTTAAAAACCATTTGTATGTGATTGTACATTATTTTTATTATTGTTCCTTTGGGTTCCTAGTGGAACATAGGGCTTCAACTCCAAATCTCCACTTGATTCTGTCTTCTGCTGTACTTTTCACCTGCATCCATGTTAGTCCATACTGTTTCAGCTCCTCTTCACACGATCTCCTCCATGTCATCCTTGGACGTCCCACTCGCCCTCTTCCCTTTCGGGTTCCACTCGAGGGCCTGACACGCGATGTCACCCAACGGCCTCCTCAGCGAGTGTCCAATCCATCTCCACTGTTTCCTGCATATTTGTTGGGCGATTGGTTCTTGTTTTGTTTGTTCCCATAGTTTCTTGTTGGTGATTCTTTTCGGCCATCTGATCTTCAGTATAGAGTGAAGACAGTTGTTGATAAATGTCTGTAACCTGTTGGAAATATTCTTTGTGACCCGCCACGTTTCTGAGCCGCATAGAAGAACGTTTGTAATGAAAATCCGAATTTTGTTGTTGATGCTGAGTGACGAAGATTTCCAGATTGGTTTCAGGTTGATGAATGTGTTTCTCGCCTTCCCGATTCTCGATTTGACATCCTCCCTCGTCCGTTCCTCCTGTAGTTGAGATAATGCTCCCTAGATAAGTGAAAGAAGTAACCTCTTTCAAATCCCACTAGTAATGGTGTTTAATTTTCACGAGGTAGAATGTTGCTAGCTTCACTCCCCCAGCCTTCCCTCTTTTAAACTGCCTGGTATGTTTGTCTACAGGTTTACGTGATTGTCAATATACCATTGTTAATGGAAATAAACTTTTTGAATGAATGAATTTATAGTCTATATAAACTGTAAAACAATTCATGTTTATGTAAAGTTAAAACTCTACTTCAATCGTTAACATGTTTTTTTTACTTTTTTCAGGATCGTGATAAGCTCATTGAATCATCTGAAATGTTAGTCAGTTTTATAAAGAAATCGACAGAATATATGCCAGGTGAATTAAACAGTTTCAAATTTTTTGTTGTGTTGCACTGATGATGTTGAGTGCAAAAGTCACACAAACACACACACACACAAAAGTAATTCAAGACATGTCGTATCACTTGTCGACTCTTGACTCATCGGCTTCAGCAGTCGATTTCCAGCCAGTGGATCCCGATTTTGAATCCCCCTCCATATACTGTACGCTGAACAGCTGCGTAGTAGCTAACGTCTTGTGCCTAGTCAGCAGGAAGCGTTGTCGACTGCCTCCAACTATCTAATATACATCAGTGTGGCTTCTGGCCTCTATAAGACGGAAGACATATTCTGATAGCTGAATTCAACTCAAGCATCAAATCACTTGTTAAGATTTGCTGGTTGTTTGCTTATTGAAGTTGACTGAAACACCATAATTTGTCTTTACATAATAAACGAATGTCAAGTTGATCAGTGGTATGTTCAAAACTATTTGTTACAGAGGAATTAAGTAAAGCAAACACGTGCCTTATCTAAGGAATCTTTTTGGTGATTTCATTCACCCAGTTTATATAACTCTTAAAAATCATGTTTCCATATGTCAAGTAATTCACAAATGAAAGGTCAACGAAGCCTTTGAAGTGAAGACAGGAGTAAGATAAGGCTGGCTGCCCAATATCACCAATGATATTCCTGAGTAAGGGTGTGCGCCGGCTGAGGATCGAACCCCAGACCAGATGCATGGTTGACTAGCATCCTACCGTTGAGACAAAAGATGATAACACAAGTATACATATATCAATAATGCTTTTTTCCAAAAGTACATATCAATCAGTGCATAATATAGTTATCTAAATTGATAGAATTGAATGGAATTGCCTACAGGATTTCTTCATAAGCTGATATAGGTTAGAGAACCATTGGAATACCTGGGAGTAATGGATAGTTATTTCGCCCCAGTTTAGGACTCTTCACAGTACGTATCCACTAGGGCTTAAACGCAGGATCTCCTAGTAGGGGTGTACTGTGAAGAGTTTCAAAATAAGACGAAACAGCTGTCCAATCAAATCCCTACAAACCAATACTTGAATGGAATTGGTTATATGGTAACTAAATTCATAATTCATTGAACTGCTTTCTATGGTTATAATCTGATTGATTATAATCCATTGTAGAGGATTATATGCTTAAGATTTCAATGCGTTGATTACATTTCTACTGAAGTAACCTAAAATGAGATGGATATAAAGAAATTGTCAAGTAAAATGCCACAGTATTCACAAATTAGTTTGCAGGCATTTGATTTTGGTTCAAGTTTAACCAGATACTTATGTCATTTAGAGAACTATTGGAAACCAGCACTCGAGTACCCGCCAGCTGTTTTATTAGCCTAGTTTGAAACTCATCGCCAGTACTCATCCACCCCACTGCTACGGTTCGAAGCCATGATCTTCCAGTTGCAAGGGAAGCTCGTAAATCATTCAGCCACTATGACTGGACTCCTCCTCATCAATGGCTAGCCTTTGAATTCTAACTTCAACTAATTCTTGACTTTAGCGCGACTGGCACCCTCAAATGGCCCTCTAACTGACATCAATTCGCGGTCAAACTTGAAACAAATCAGATCCCTAAAATTTGTTTTTTGAAAATTAATCTGATACTCATTAATAACAGCTGCCCACAGGGTGAAGTTTCTCAGAATTTTACCAAGAAGTCTTAATCAGTGGGGTTCATGTCGTTGGGAGCGTGAGGACATATACACGCCAGCGTTAACATTGGCTGGTACCAGAAATGTAAATGAAATTCTTTAGATTCTTCATGAGTCAAGAAACTGTAGTTATCTTCTTTAATCAAAGGTGATTTTACTAACAAGAAAATATTTCCGATATCACATTTGATTACCTGATATTACTATAAACGGTTTGCCAATTTTCTTATACATGTTTTGTTCTAAAACAAATCTAGTGTCAGGAAGATGGAATGAGGATATTTCCTCCGGAATGGGTGACAGTAGAAGTCATAAGGTAAGTTTAATTTTATCTGTAAAGAATATAGATATTTGGAAAATATTATTAATCAAATTAAAACAATGGTCCCACCTTGCTTCACGTCTGCTCACATGCTTTCATCTCCTCTTCACATGACCCCCTCCAAGTCACCCTCTCACCAACGACCAACTAACTCACCGCTTCCCATTCGAGTTCCACTCGAGCGATGGCCTGGAGTATGATGTCACTCACTTGATGGTTTTCTCAGAGTATGGCCTCCAATCCACCTCCATTTCTTCCTGCACACATGTTACACAGTCGGTTCCTGATGGGTTGGTTCGCTTCCAGAGATGCTCCCCCTGTTGCTGATCTTTTCTGGCTGGCCATCTGATCTTGAGTAGTATTGAGCGAAGACATATGTTGATGAAAGTCTGCAGTTTTTCGAAGTGCCCTTCGTGACGCTCTGCCAAGTCTCTTATCCATGTAGTAAGTAGCTCTGACTTCACATTGGAGTTGAAAATTCGGATCTTATTTCTCATGATGATTAGTGCTGTTGATCTCCACACAGACTTGAGAGTAACACAAGCTTGCCTTGCTTTCCAGATCCTCGCTTTGATATCCTCATCAGTTCCATCCGCCTGTATTTGAAACGATGCTTCCCAGGTAGGTAAAGGAGGTTGTTTCTTCCAGGATCCTTCCATTTATGCTGATTGTTGTCTATCTGTTGTTGTTGTTGCTGTTGGTGTTGGCCAGGAATCTTCATCACCTCTGTTTTCTCTATGTTCACCTGAAGTCTTATCTTCTATGGATGCTTCCTCTGCCAACTTGTTGCTTTTCGCTTGCATATCTTCCAGTTTGTGGGACATCAGACATATATCATCGGCGAAGTCCAGATCCTTCAAGTTTTTTTGTGTGAGTCCATTTTATGCCTGTGTGTACATTAAAATACAATAGAATACAATAGAATAGGGTATTTCACAATGAGATTTCATTATTGCAGACGCTTTAAAATCTATCACCTAAATTTTAATAACATGCTGTTAAACTTCCGTTTAATTAAGACCATACAACTGATTCTCGCTCACTCATCAACTCTTTCTGTATCTTATAGATGATTTGATTCACGCTTTTAGAATTTCCACAAGAGTTTCGGTTAATCAGATTGAAACAAAAGAAGACAAGGGCCAGGCAACAGATCATTTATTAAGGATTGTCATGTACATCATTACAGATTACTGTTAGCAGAAAAACAGTCTTCTGATTGGTTGTTTCTCATTGAAAGTTAACCTTGCATATCTTTATGGCTGTTTCTTGAACGTCAGATCATCTCTCTGCTAATTGTATCCGCCTACGCAAACAAAGTCTGCTGTGATTGGTTGTTGAGTCAGTCTTTGCTTGTGTTTTCACATGACCAATACTGAGGACGTAAACACTGACGTAAATTACTGTCTACCAATTTGGCTAGCAGACAGCTCTCACCACAAGATGATTTGTTTGAAGAGTTGGAGAGATAAATTATATTTGCATAGCAACATATTACATCATGCAATGATGATTTATGTTTAATGTCACACAAACTCGAAGACTTACAGACGAAAATCAACCAACTAGTTGAAGAAACAGTGGCGACAGGACTGCAGGTCAACACAGAGAAGATGGAGGTAATGAAGATAACCAATCAACAGTAACAACAACCAGCACCACTCACCACCAACGGGAGAGATATAACAGAGGTCACTTCCTCCACTTATCTAGGAAGCATCGTTTCAACCACAGGAGAGCGGAGTGGATAAAGATGTCAAAGCCAGAATCTGAAAGGCAAGACAGAGCGACCTTCATCACTCTAGAAATCAGTTTGGAAATCTTCTGCAATCATCATGAGGAACAAGATTCTAATTTTCAGCACAAATGTTAAGTTGGTCAGTCAGTCAGTCAGTCACTCCTATATAGGTCAGCAACGTGCACTGTGTGTAAGTCACGAAAAGCATTCCCAACAAGGTAATGCAGACTTTTATCAACAACTGCCTTCGATGACTCCATATTGAAGATTAAATGGCTGGCTAGAAGGAAATAACAACAAGAAACTCTGGGAAGAAATTCACATAACAACTGATCGCTCAACAAATATGCGGAAGAAAAGGCGTTCAGCAAAGAGCTACTCTTTTTGGAGATATCATTCTCAAGCTGTACAAACCGCAAATTTATAGTGATTTTTCTTGGCAACAAAAGGAATATTTCCAAAGATGTGTTAATGCGATTGTTGATTTTTTTTGACAACAAATTACGTAATTTAGAAGGCGTTAATCGGTTAGAAACTAAAATAAAGTTACAAAAGTAGGTTGGGTGACGTAATGTTGTGCGGAAGAAAATATAGGTGGATTCCACATACTCTGAGGAGACCATTGGTTGAGGTCACGCTTACTGGAGGCCATACGTCGAGTGGAGCCTGAATATCAAAACTATGAATGGGTCATCCGAGGGTGATATGCAGGAGATAGTTTGAGGAGCAGGAGATGAGAGACCATGGAAAATTTTGGGCCCAGCTAAAGAGCACCATACAGAATAGGATTAAAGTGGAGATGTGCTGTTGTAGCGCTTTGTTCCACTTGAAACCCAAGGGATCAGTACAGGTAGTAATAATAACAGATCATAAATGGCCTAAAACTTTCAGAGAGGACCTCTAGGACGACTTATAATTTCGCCTGTTTCATTAATGGACAACAGGTTACCAAAGAAGTTACTTCTGTAGACTTATTTAGATGTGAAGACGCTAAATAATGCCTAATTAGGTGGACGGATAGCTTTATGACTGTTGAAAAGGTATCGCAGACCTTAGGGGAATTGTTATACACAAGTATTTTAACTACACAGGTTCCATATCACCACATAATGAGAGTACTGTTCAGTATCTTTTCTTTGATAATTTGACAATTTGATTGATGAAGATTTCTACAACTACGGCTTAAAGCACTCACTTCAACAATACCAACCATTAGAGTATTCCTGCTGTGATTCGCCAACTTCAACAGAACAACAGAAGAGTTATCAAAAATCGATTACTGCTTATTCACTAATCAACACTAATCCTTTTTTTTACTTTTTATCATTTACTTAGGGGAAGAAATCACGCAAAAAGAAACATCAGAAACATAAAGAAGTAAAGAAATCAAGAAAAAAAAGCTAAGATCTGATCAAAATGTGGATTCCCTATGAATCAATATACCTACAATAAATTCATCTATAGTCTTTCACAAGATAATATACTCTCTTCTTTTATTGTTACTTTACTGTTCTGTTTTTGTTGTCGTTGGTGTCGTTTGTGTTGTTGTTGTTGTTGTTGGGATGACTGAGCATACATTCGTATTCATTGTCTTAACAATCGGCTAAGATATATTGTATACAGAATAGGAGATATCTGTAATGTTCGATAAATAAAATTCTACTTAGTGGTTGGATATTCTGTTAATCAATGCACGATGGGTGGACCGAGTATCCCTGAATAAAGTTCTCTCAGGATAAAAGAAGAGAAATAACTGCCAGTTTGTGAATATGTCACTGTCCGCGTGATAAAACACAACCTAAATTGGTTAGCACCGGAATCTACAGAGTCCACTACGCCCTCTGTTAGAATCGTCAGCTTGACGTGTCTGCATTTGTAAAAGACTGAAGACAGAAGTATTTGTCAACGTGAATGAATGTACAGATATCGGTGAAATACACATCTACCATCACGTGATTAAAATCGCAGTTTTTGCTCAACTCTTCTGTATTGTGCTTCTCTTGTCTTCTTTTCATGTTTTTTCTATGGGTGTTTTTCCATAAGTATCCTACATTTTCTCACTTCGCGAATACATCCATCCATCCATCCATCTGTGGACTATTGAATAGATATGCTTGCAGATGATGTACATATTTTTATCTCTATCTATATACTACTTGCGAATCTTGTCAGTAGTGCACGCCATCCACTCATCGTGAATCATATTCTTCCCTCCCACCTTATTCAAATGCTTAATTAGTTATCCAGTAGGTTCTGGGTTACTTTTTGGCTATGAGAATCACCTCTTTTATGACGGGCTTCAGTTGTTATATCTTGAAGCTGGGAGAAAATTGCCTATATCTAATGACGATGAATTACTAAGGAGTGATATGTTAATCACGTAGACACTGTGAATTTCTGTGGAATATACTCAGTCGATCAATCAATCAATAAATGAGAAATGTAGAATGACGAAAGGGACATAGTAGGAGGAGGATACCTTAATTTAAATGTTTACCTTGAAGATAGGTGGATAGATGTACGTGAGTCAGTGTCCGTAACAACAGGCTACTTAGTATGCAAATACAGATAGATGTTCAAATGGTTAATTCGTTAACAGCAACAGCCAAAGAAACAATTTCTTCAAGAGATAGGAACTAGTGTGTATTGGAAGCAAAAGAGTAAAAAGTATCCAGTGAATGTATCACCTACTTGTATATTAAATCAATTTAGACCTTCTGTCCGTGTAGTCTTTGGATGATATTACGACATACACACTTTTAGACAAAGCAATAAGAATACATAATTTGTCTGAATCGCGTAATGTGTATTTGTGCAACACTTATTTCGAACAAGCAACAGGAGCACAAGCGTCCTAGTAGACTTATTGCATTTCTCTGCTACTTGTAGCTTCGTAATCAGTTGTCATAATGGCTAATGAGAAGTCACATTTTTTGTATACTTTTTAAATCAATTTTCACAATAAAAAAGTTCTTTTCTCTGGATTACGTAATATCGGTGTCATTATATTCTTGAACTGTGTCTAGTACATTTGTCTCACTTTTATCAGAAAATCTTACTTGATAGTGGTATCTAAGCAATGTGATGGATTAAGGAAAGGCAGTAGCTTCAATTGAATGCGCGTCAGTGGCATAGCGGTTAGGACACTCGCCGACTATGCACACGGTCCGGGGTTCGATCCCCGGCCACAGACGCACTCCTTCACCCCACTAAGCCAGAAATAATGCTGGTAAAGAGGAAAGGTTGGGCATAAGGCTGGCTGGCAACCCCATCCCGTAAAATAATTAGCACTGCTAAAGAAACTTCAGGCCAGTAGCTTGAAACCATATGTTCCACTGGGAACGTGAAGGGAAAAAAAGTAGCTTCAATAGTTAAACGTGTATTATTGATTAATTTTCAAGAAATCCTGCTGGATGGTATATTTTCGCATATTTATTGAAACGCCCTAATACCCACTGTATAAAGCAGGTGGCGCCACTTCAAAAAGAGGAAATATCACATCATCACCTCAAGTTTACAGTGATTTAGAAAAAGTATTCATGTACTGCTGCACATATATGAGATGAAAAAGACACATAAGTGATTAGGGAGGATGAATGGAGAGAAGGAATATGAACGGAATCATTTTGAGCCACTAGATGTCATCAGTGTGCCACTCCGTTGACATGACCACGAGGGTGACTCAGCACAAGTGTTAACCAACCATGGACCTTCAGGTTACTAGGTAACCACGTTACTAATCAACCTCTTTTAGATGGAATCTAATCAAATACCCATAAATTCTAACTTCTGCTAATTTCGGAAGGTATACTGCAACTGTCAGTCGACACTATCAGTGAATATATGCTCTGAAATCTGACTTACTGGATTCTACTCGTCATCAAATCTTCTCCTCCTCTTCAGTGTTCTAGAAAATTCATGATGTATTCATTTACTAATGAATGAGTAACAGACTAATTTTCAACATAACTCGGTGATGTGAGTGACATACTGCTGTAAGTGAACTGAACTGACCCTTCGCCAATTTGTTATGACTGAAGTGAATAAATCTATTCGCTACTTTGTAATGTCTGTGCCTGTTAATCACTAAAACAGTAATGAACAACTCGACTGGTACGCTCATACGTCTCTATTTGTCCGTTGTACCTTCCGATTCACTGAGCCACGCAAATATCAAAAGACAAAGACTGGCCTGTGACTGTAAGATATTATATTCTTGTACATCTATTAGGGAAACAAAACATCTTATTTATATATTTAATTTATTACAATATAATTGGCGCAAAACTGTGAGGATTTTTTTATTCCTTTACATTCCCACTGGAACCTAAGGGGCTTCAAGCTAGAAGCTTGAAGTTTCTGTAACAGTGGTGATTATTTAACAGGATAGGGTTGCTAGCCTCATGCCCAACCTTCCCCCTTTACCAGTCTTATTACTAGCTTCCCAAAGTAAAGGAGTGAGTCCGTGTCCGGGGACCGAATTTCGAACCCCATGCGTAGTCGGCGAGTACTCTACCGCTGTGCCACCAACGCACAACCGTGAGAATGGACTGATCTTATTGGTTGGAAATGTCTATTCTGATCGCTTGGTGATCAGACAGACACCAAGGTGACACAAAAGACGATGAATTGATCAAACACTAAATCACGATATGCGTGAGAAATGATAGATGCACATAGTAACCCCATCACAAGTTAAATCTCACGATTCATGACAAATGATGAAATACTAATTTATGCTGGGTGCTATTGTGGTGAGAGTTGTCTGCTAGCCAAAATTGTAAACAACAATTTACAACAATTAAACAACAATTCCAACTACAGGCGGAACTGACGAGGATATCAAAGCAAGAATCGGAAAAGCAAGACAGGCTTTCACTACTCACGTCAAGTCTGTGTGGAGGCCAACAGCACTCAGCATCAAAAATAAAATCCGGATTTTCAAGTCCAATGTGAAGTCAGTCAGTGCTACTATACGGATCGGAGACTTGGCGCGTCATAAAGAGCATCTCAAACAAACTACAGACCTTCATTAACAGCCAACTGTCTTCGCTCAATTTTACTCAAGATCAAATGGCCGGCCAGAAAAGATCAGCAATAGAGATCCCTGGCGATGAGCAAACCAACCAGGAACCGATTGTGCAACAAATAGGTAGGAAGAAATGGAGATTGATTGGCCATACTCTGAGGAAACCATTCAGTGACAACACATGCCAGGTCATCACTCGAGTGGAACCCGAAAGGGAAGCGGCGAGTTGGTCGTCCGAAGGTGACTTGGAGGAGGTCATGTGAAGAGGAGATGAAAACGCGTGGACAGACTTGGAGCCAGATGAAAACTCTAGCAGAGAACCGAACGCAATGGAGACGCACGGCTGAAGCCCTATGTTCTTCTAGGAATTAAAGGAAACAATAATAATGATAATTTACGTCTATGTATACGTCCCATATCGGGGGCATGAGAAAAACAAGAACAAAGCCTAACCTTGAGGAACTCAACGACCAATCCCAGCAAAATTAGCATGGGCGGATACGATTCGCAGATATATCAACGGACTGTCGAAGAAACGGTAACAAATAGATGGCAGAATAACCTTCAGCAGGAAAACAACCAATCAGAAGACGTTACCCCTCTGCTAACAATAACGCCAATAATAAATGTACATAAAAATTTATATATTGATTTTTTCAATAAACGATCTGTTGCCTGGCCCTTGTCTTCTGTCGTTACACTATCACGCACAACAAACTACTCATCTCAATCAGTCAATCAATTAGGCAGTCAGCAGTCTCATATGGTTTTATGCATTTACGTTTGGTTCATTGATTGCCACTTATATTTATCAAGTAGATCACATACTGTGATCTGAGTAATCTCAATTTTCAAAGGAAACAGTGGTGAAATAATTACCTCGAACTGTTTGTGTGAGTGCAACTCACGAATTATTTTGTACAATTTCTAAGTAATTTGTAAATTGTGAATTTGACCGAGAAATATTATTTTGAGTTTAAAGAGTGAAATTAACCAGTATGTCGCTTATCTATTCATCACTGAAATACATCAGAATAAATGTGTCTAAACAATAACTCAGACATTGTCGACGAGTACGCACAAGGAGCTGACATGTCAACATAGGTCAGGCACTTCGGTCAAATCAATCAATGAGAAAGTCAAAATAGAATTAAATAATCAAATACTAACTAGTTCGCTCATTATCCTATTTCTGTGTAAGGATTATCAATGTTCAGCTGGCAATAACAAACCTACATACACACACGCACACACACAAATAGACACCTACACGTAGGCATGCAAACATACATAAAATTACAGGATCGTTCACAAGCTGACATCAGTAAGGGAAACCCTGGAATACTTCTAGGGAGTACTAGACATCTGTTTCGTCCTAGGTTGGGACTTTTCAGCAGTCTGAGTCCATCCCACGGCGAGGGTTCGAATCCATGGCCTTCCGATTAGAAGGTGAGCTAGCTCGTAGACCACTTAGCCACTGAGGCACGACTCAGTGTTCCGCAAATTCCAACTTCTTCCAATTCGTGATATATACAAACATATTTAGCGCAGCTGCCAGCCAGTGTCATAGGCGATAAACTGTCCTCTTGCCTAACTTGGTGGATCCCACTGGTTGGTTACGGCTTCTCACTAGAGCTCCAGGTAACTACCTATTTGAATAGGGCCAGTCACTAGTGAGGATTAGATTAATTATCAAGTGTTACAGGTTTTTAAGGATTTCATTGGTTACGAGATTGACCAGTACTCCACGACTGGTTTTCCAATGGGTTCTCTAACTAATGTCAGCTGGTGAACAAAACCTGCAACCAATCGAATCCCTGACAGTGAATAAAAGTACTCTACATTAGATACCTTTCAGGTAAAATAGTGAATGGTTAAATAAATCAATGTTTGATAATAAAGAATCTATATTTTAAAAGTATATATACATATAATTAAGTTGTTTCTTGTTTAAAAAAAAGAAATTCTAAATATAAACAAATTTATTAAATGTAAACCAATAACAGTTCATCACAAATATTATCAAAAGGTTGAACCTCTTGCATTGACGTTGAGTATATCTGAATTAATTCTGAAGGTTGATTAAATTGAGGCAATGAGCTGTCATCATTAACTTGTTGTGATTCTAGAGTGTAAAAAAAAATAAAACAATAAACATTGTGTCACTCACTATTCAGTGTGATCGAAATTCGACCGAATAATTCCATAATACTTGGGCACTGAGTGAGACATGCTTAGACATTTGAATAATTCCATCATTTCATTCGGTAAACTGGTCAAATCTTCTTCAGCGAAATTAATCAAAATTAAAATAGCATAGGTATATGTAACTACAATTATTATTATCATCTCGTTTAGTTCCTAGTAGAACATAGGGCTTCAGCCACACGTCTCCATTGCATTCGGTTCTCTGACAACGTTTTCACTTGGTTCCACGTCTGCCCAGATGCCTTCATCCCCTCTTCGCATGACCCCTTCCTCCATGTCACCCTCGCACTGACCACCAACTACCTCGCCGCATCTCATTCGGGTTCTACTCGAGTGAAGTCCTGGCGTGCGAGTCACCTGAGGATTTCCTCAGAGTATGACCAATCCACTTCTATTTCCTCCTCCATATTTGCTGCACAGTTGGTTCCCGCTGGGTTGGTTCGCTCATTGCCAGAGATCCCTGTTGCTGATCTTTTCTAGGCATCCAATCTTGAGTATTATTGAGCAAAGAAAATTGATGCTCGCTAGTGACTTGCTACAGGACGAAGTTGCCTGGAGTTCTAGCGAGAAGTCGTGACCAGTGATGTCCGTCCAGTCAAGTGTGAGGTTGGATGTCCCACGAATGACATTGGTCGGTGGTTGGGCTAAAATCGCGAATCGGTAGAAGTTCAAATTCATTGGCTGTCCATTTAATTGAATCCCAGTGGCTGAATGATATACGAGCTTGCGTTGTAACTCTAATATTCTCATAATCTATTCAGAACAAAAATAATTAGACAGAACAATTGTGGTTTCAACAAATTCTTCTTCAGGCTCTACAATTATAAATCCACATTCATTTGTTTCGCAATTATTTCCCTTTTTTCATTTTATGCATTATGTACTCGATTCTAATTGCATGCTTAGACATCGTTGAAGCATCTGCACAAGAAGCCAACATGTCAACCTGAGACCGAGCACTTCGGTCCAACCAATCGACGGGAAAATCTAAAATTCAATTAAATCATTAGTATGACCTGTTGCACAAGAGACAGTGGCTCTCGTGGCCCAAGTGGTGTAGTGGATAACCCGCTTTGGCGTTTGAAACTATGGGCAATGGTTTCGAGTCCAGTTGGGAACATCATCACTCACTGTGGAATGCAGGTACATCCAGATGACGAATCCCAAACAGGACGAAATGCACGTTCCGGATTCCACTGCTAGTCACCATCCACCAATCAATGTGATCAATTTGTTTGATTTCTGTAATTATTTCTACCCTTCAGTCATTGCATTAGTTTTTTTTCCTTAATTATCACCCCTTTGACATGCAGGTGTTGTCGCATTCCAACTAATTTAAGTTTTCTGACATTAGGACCAATCAGGTAATTCGGATCTTTATCTGCACTGGCTACCAATTCACTCCACCCACGCACACATAAGTAGACAAATTAGTGTACTTTTTAACCAATCAGAAAAATTACTTCTTCATAAGATTTGTAAGAATAAAATAGAGCGAATAATTGTGGTTTCAATAAATTCTTCTTCGTCAAGCTCTACAATTATTAATCCATAAATTTAAGCATACAATAGCCAGTGAGCAAAGGCAAATTAGAATCACATCAGAAAATGTATATCTTATGAAGAAGTAATTTTTCTGATTGGTTAAAAAATAATATTAATTTGTCTACTTATGTGTGTGTGGGTGGAGTGAATTGGTAGTCAGTGAAGATAAAGACACTGATTACCTGATTGGCCCTAATGTTAAAAAACTCGAATTAGTTGGTTTAAGTATAAAACTTGTGGTAGAGTATAACTCCATTATGGATTTTATTTCGATAAATCATACAGTGTTACACAGTAATATTAACTGATGACCAGGTATCGAGCACAAACTACTGCTGCTCATAATCATACCAAGTTACTCTCACAACTTTTTTCATTCATTTATATACATGTGCGGAATTGATGATTAGACATTTGAATAAAAATCAATATTGGATAATGTACGTTCAGAAATAATAATATAAGTGTTATTGATCAAATACAATCAGTGTTTTGTAGTCAAATTAAGTAACTTGTTAAAATGTGATGATGTACCTGAATTGAAATGGAATTTTAAGACTATTTATTATCCTCCTCTGATTTGACTGACTGGTGGTAATAATATCTTTCATATCTCTGGTATTTGCATTGAGTCATTTCTGTTGCATGTGTCGGGTGTAGACTCAATGAACCAGGATTCTCTATAGTTTGGTTTGTAAGGGTTAGTTATGTTTTAACGAGTTGATTACGGTTTGATATCAGTTAGAGAACCATTGAAAACCAGGGAGTACTGGACAGCTGCTGTTTCATCATAGTTTGGAAATCATCGCCATTACGCACCCACTGGGATTCGAACCTAGGACCTTCCGGTTACAAGGCAAGCTCGTATACCATTCAGCCACTGGGACCCAATTCAGTGGCTCATGATGGAGTTTCCTGGAGTTCTAGTGAGAAATTGTGACCAGTGAGGTCCAGTTAGATGTCACGTGTATGGATGGGTGTCCCACCAATGACAATGGTTGGGGTCGCGCTAAATCACGAATTTGTAGAAGTTAAAATTCATGCACTGGTCACTGAATCGGCTCCCAGTGGCTGAATGGTATACAAGCCAGCTTGCTTTGTAACCGGAATGTCCTGGGTTCGAACCACGACAGGTGGGTGGGTGGGTGCTTACTGGCGACGATTCTCAAACTATGATGAAACAGCAGCTGTCCAGTACTCCCTGGTTTTCAATGGTTCTCTAACTGATATCAATAATCCGTGATCAACTCGTAAGAACCAGGATTCACTAATCAGTCTCTCTCTCCACCTCTACCTACTTATATTACTTTTTAGATTCTTAACCCTCTTCCACCCTATTGTGTGGTTGGAATGCGATGATAGCAGCATGTCAAAGTGGTGATAATTAACCACAAAA
Organism: Trichobilharzia szidati; assembly: GCA_944472155.2. NCBI lineage: Eukaryota > Metazoa > Platyhelminthes > Trematoda > Strigeidida > Schistosomatidae > Trichobilharzia > Trichobilharzia szidati. The sequence continues at coordinate 22,586,791 of OX235276.1, read as the reverse complement.
AGAATTAATGCAATGACTGAAGGGTAGAAATAATTGCAGAAATTAAACAAATGGACTACACAATGCATAAAATGCAAAAAAATGGGAAATAATTACGAAACAAATGAGGGTGGATTTATAATTGTAGAGCCTGAAGAAGAATTTATTTGAAACCACAATTATTCTCTCTAATTATTCTGGTTCTGAATAAATTGTGGAGATATTCAAGTTACTGAAATTTTGTGTACATCTTGTAGCACTGAAGGTAGTCAATGAATATGAGAAGTATAGTGCTAGGCTCACTGGGACGATGAAGAAACATGGAATTTATTCGAAACTGCATTGTGAATAACCAGTATCCTAAATTATATTCAAAATCAATATGTCAATGTAAAATATAACCGATTGGAAAGTCGTTAAAACAATTTGTTCTTAATCAAATCGAATCCGTACCAACATACTTATGTTGGTACTAGAGAGAAATATTTCTCAAAGACTTTATACAGTTGATGAACTTGCTCAGAATTTGTGGGATGTATTTATTGATTATGTTAATGAAGTAATGGAAACTCGAGATAATAAGAGACGGATATTATTGAATGAAAGAACTAGATGCACAAACGACCTTAAATCAGTTTCCCAGTTGACTACACCTTGCACCTTTTTAACTTTTCCCCTATATGCCTAAATAAAACACAGCTACAAGCTTCATCTTTTTAATTGGTGGATGGTGACCAGGAGTGAAATCTAGGATGCGCATTTCGTCCTATTTAGGACTCGTCGGCTTGATGTACGTGCATTCCACAGTGAGTGATGATGTTCCTACCGAGGCTCGAACCCACTGCCCTTAGTTTCAAACGCCAAAACTTTACCCACTAGACCGCTTGGGCCACAAAAGCCACTGTCTCTTGTGCAATGGATCATATTAATTTAATTTTTTAGATTTTCCCGTCTGCACAAGAAGCCAACATGTCAACCTGAGTCCGAGCACTTCGGTACAATCAGTCGACGGGAAAATCTAAAAATTTCAATTAAATCTCCATCTTTTTATCTAAAGTTTTTTCAGACAGAGTTAGTCAGGTTAATCATTTAGAGGTTGACGTTTAATTTGAAAACGCCCAGATAAACGACTCAATTCCTTCGACTAAGTACTAGCTAGAAAGATTTAGATGTACGCGAACTGACTCCTGCTATAGGTTTGAGAACAACAGACAGTCTACTGACGAAAGAAAGCCAGGATACATTACATGACCTCAGGAAAAACAAAAATCTGGTAATAACTAGACCTGATAAAAGAGTAATTATATAGATAAAATGAACCTCATTATAAGTGACGAAATACAATTTCAAAAAGTGAATAGTTGTAAAGAAACAACTGACTCAACTGAATGCCAAATGGCTAAGATATTAAAATCACCAGTTGACAGCAATCCGATTCCTAAGCGTAGGCTTGATGAGATAAAACCCTCGGACGCACACACACACACACACACACACACAGATACCAAGACTTTACAGTTCATCGAAAGTCCACAAGTATGGAATCCAATTACGTCCTATTCTAGATATGTTTCAGTCTCCCTAACATTCTACAGCAAAGTGGTTAGTAGAAATATCGTAACCTCTACATCGTGCACTGGTGCATTTCAGCAGGAAGGATGTGATCAGATTTGTGGGAACTGTAAAAAGCTTGAGTGAAAATGGAAAGAAAGTGATGTCGCCAGCGTCCCACTACTCGAAACAGTCATTTGCCTATGTGACAGGGTGATAGAATGACAGATAGACATAGGAATCTCACCTGACACGAAAGGGTCAAGGAATTACTGCTGAAATATGTGATGAATATCCAGTCTATGTTCAACAGTGATTTTCATAGAAAAGTTGACGCGGTTGCTATTGGGATCACCTCTGGATCCAGTGCTCGCAGATATTTTACTGGCAAAACTTAAAAGGAGATCCTCTGAAAGACATAAATAAGGAACCTAACTATTACTGTCTGTATGCAGATGACACCTTCATAGTCTAAGATAGAAATCTTAATAAACAAGAGCTTCTGAATGCTGTCAGTAATGTTCACGCAGCTATTCATTTCACCTACGGGGAAGAAGAAAAAACAGTATACTTCTCCTCTTCACTGATAAGACAGACGGACATTTACAAAGAAGGCTTGGACAGGTCCATTTTCATAGCTTCACACCGCTTCAATACAACAAGAACTTAGGTAATTCCTCGGTTATCGAATAAAACGTAGATATTCAGAGGAAGAAATTTGTTAACTTGAACTTACACTATGAGAAGACGGATATTTGGAGAACTTTTCAGAAAAATACATGTCGAACGGTACAGAGGGATACAGTAATGATGGATAACATAGATAAGAAACCTTAAGTTACAAAAGGGGGATCGCAGCAGACATTCTAAAATGTGAACTTACTAGATCAACTGAGAGAACATTTCCCCCAGGTAAACTGGTACTCAACTTCTCAACTAAACCAGTACTCACACAGTGAGTCAAAGATAAATCACCAATGATGTCCTCATTAATGTGAGTCTATGAATTCAATTCCTCATATGGAGCTAGTTACACTAGCTGTATCCCGATGGCTTAATCCATGCACCCAAGTGAAAATATACCCGTGTGGTTGAGCAAAGAGGAAATCAAATGAGCAAATAGTATAGTCTTGGCCCACTTGGTAGATACCAGAGCAGGCGTATCTTGAGGAACTCAACTAAGTTTTTTATCAGTAGCTAAGACGGTAACAATCAACGCCATATGACCTGGTCTCTGCATACAGAAGAAATATGTCCAACCGCTATGTTTACCTCGGTCTACAATAAGGCCAACCAATCCTCCATAAACATTAGCACTTTATATTTCTATCCCATTTACTTTCTTTCTCTTACTGATACTTTTTAATTGTAATCTGTTTGTCGATACTATTGATTTAAAGTGATTTAAAGAAGGATTAATGTTGTTAATTACTATTATATTAGATGGAAGGAACCTGAAAGACACTACCTCCTTTACCTACCAACCTGGGTAGCGTCATTTCAACTACAGGCGGACGGAACTGACGAGGATATTAAAGCAAGGATCGAGAAAGCAAGACAAGCTTTCATTACTCTCAAGTCTGTGTAGAGGTTAACAGCCCCCAGCATGAAAAATAAGGTCCGGATTTTCAAATCCAATGTGAAGTCAGTGCTACTATACGGATCAGAGATTGGCGCGTCATGAAGAGCACCTCAAACAAACTACAAAGCTTCATCAACAGCTGCCTTCGCTCAATACTACTCAAGATCAGATGTCCGGCCAGAGGGAGGAGGGATCTCTGGGAGCAGACCAACCCAGCAGGAACCGATTGTGCAACAAATATGCGGGAAGAAATGGAGATGGATTGGCCATACTCTGAGGAAACCATCAAGTGACATCACTAGACAAGCCATTGCTCGAGTGGAACCTGAAAGGGAAGCGGCGAGTTGGTCGTCAGTGCAAGGGTGACTTGGAGGAGGTCATGTGAAGAGGAGATGAAAGGGTGTGGGCAGACTTGGAGCCAGGTGAAGACTCTAGCAGGGAACCGAACGCAATGGAGACGCGTGGCTGAAGCCCTATGTTCCTCTAAGAATTAAAGGAAATAATAATAATATAATAATATTAGATAGTTAGAAGCAATCGACAGAAAGCCCAGCCTGAACTAGGTTTCGTGATAGTTAACGCTCACCAGTTAGCAAGGTGTATCTGCAGTGACCTTGAAGGAACTCATGTCCTTTCTGAGATTCAAACCTGTTACCCAGTGCTGAAATCAGTCAGAGGCGTTACCACCACTTAGTAATTCAGGCTCGCGATTCACCTCCTGTAGGACTGTATGGTATACTTTGATTAGACACTAGTTACTAATTAGTGCCCAATCAAATTATTAATGTCACATGAATGTGGAACCTGATGAAGAGACCAACAATTCACAGTGCACCGTGATGGCGAAACACCTAGTGGCATGGTGGCCACATTTCAAGCTTGACTGATAGAATTCAGTCTGCACCGAAGATAGGAAGGACTTGACACATTACACTAGTTACTGACTAGTGTCCAATCAAAAATCTGAATTATTCTTTGTTCATTAATCAGCCTTCTAACTTTGTTTTTATGAGCATCTTCCAATGAATAAACAAAAACAAACCATAGAAAAATTCATCTTCTACCTGAATTATCTTTCATATATTTCCTAATAAATGCTGCGATCATTTGAGCTGATTCTTCAAGACCTTCACGATCCTAAATGATGAAGGAGACAGGAAATCATAACACTGAATGAATGAAAAGTATGCGAACAAGTCAAATATAATAATAACACAAGCATCAAAAATGATTTCTACAAGCAGTTGTACTTTAGAATACTTGAGTGAGATTCAGGAAGTTAAATGAACGCGAAAATTAATTTCCCAAATCATGCATAGATTGCGTAAAAACTTTGACCAGTAGTAATTCATGCTGATAAATTCTGAACTCTGAATATTGAAGAAGTTTATCTAGTCTCTGGAATTACAATGGACCTTATTTCCTCCTGTAAGCGCAATATCGCTTTAAATTAAGTCACACGTAGATAAAGGCTATCCCGGTCCAGAACAAACAAGAAGCCGGTCACTGTTTCTACGGTACTATTAATAAACAAATCAATAATTATATATATATATATATATATATATATATATATATATATATACAACAAACCTTAACGGTTTCAAGAGTATAAAGCACAACGCTTAACAGAACGCAAGGTACCGCTATCAGAGCGGAATAACGTTAAAGCCAAAATTTCGAACTAGCCGGATCAGACACGACCGTTCAGGTAAGCAGTCAGTAGAAGAATGAACCCAAGTAAGAGGTAGACAGAGCATAGGCACAAAGATAGAATTTAATTGGTTACTTAACCAATCAATAAATAAGATAAACTCGACAGAATAGTACAAAATAAGACATGGGTTAGCAAAATAACAGTTCACAAAATACTCTGATTGCGTCATGAGTTCAACTGTCTGACTAAACAGATCGAAGTAAAAACCCACACACAGTTCATTAAACAAGGGGGGGGGGGATAGACACGTTAGGCATGGATAATTGGGTTGCAACAACGCTAGGCTGATCCGGGACAGGTTGACTTGATTCAAGGATGGGAATTGATTTGATCTTACACCTCCTTTTAAACTTTCATACATCTATCCTTTATGACAATATTATTGACTAGACCTATCCAGTTAAGTTTAGCCGTACTCACTGCCATTACTCTAATCAAATTCTAATGACATAACTTTGGAAGCAAGTGTTTTGTTTCCAGAACAATGTATGATATATATACATATTTATGTGGTATCTGTTACTGATAAGATTTATCAGTAGCGTATAAAGAGACGTTCGTCGCCATACAAAAATAGCAAATAGCCGAGAGCGAGAGAGAGATTCGACGTCAAAGGAAGAGGAAATGAACCAATACAGCAGTGGCAAAACATGGGAAACAGGAAGCAAAGACGAAGAAACACAGTACGAAGGAAGAGCAGGAATAGGACAACACGAAAGATCTATGCAAATGATTGATTTCATATGAGGTGTACATAACTTCCGGATAAGTTTATATCAGATTGTAAAAGTGCATTCCGTTACCGAGTTTCTTGTCTTCTCCCGTTACAAAACTTCTCTGTATACTTCCTACTTTTCCTCACCTTGAAAACAGTTTTAATTAGGTGACAGATATAAACCCTTCAGTTGACTGTGTTCAACTGAAATCATCGAAAAGAATGTGTCTCAATGTGTGAAATGAATCAAAATAATTATTGTGAATAAATTCTATCACGAAATTAAAATCTTTGTAAAAGGTGTATTAGATGGTTGGAGGCAATCTTCAGAACGCCTTGACTAGACCTACTGTAAGATCAATTCAATTCCTATCCTTGAATCAAGTCAACCTGTCCCGGATCAGCCTAGCATTGTTGCAACACAATTATCCATGCCCAACGTGTCTATCCCACCTTGTTTAATTAACTGTGTATGTGTGTTTTTACTTCTATCCTTTTAGTCAGACAGTTGAACTCATGACGCAATCAGAGTATTTTGTGAACTGTTATTTTGCTGACCCATGTCTTATTTGTACTATTATGTTGAGTTTATCTTATTTATTGATTGGTTAAGTAGCCAATTAAATTCTATCTTTGTGCCTATGCTCTGTCTACCTCTTACTTGGGTTCATTCTTCTACTGACTGCTTACCTGAACGGTCGTGTCTGATCCAGCTAGTTCGTAATTTTGGCTTTAACGTTATTCCGCTCTGATAGCGGTTCTTTGCTTTCTGTTAAGCATTGTGTATTGTACTCTTGAAACCGTTAAGGTTTGTTGTATTTATATTAATTGATTTGTTTATTAATAGTACCGTAAAAACAGTGACCGGCTTCTTGTTTGTTCTGGACCGGGATAGCCTTTATCTACGCGTGACTTAATTTCAAGCGATATTGCGCTTACAGTACTTAACGTCTAGAGTTAAAGTTTGCCGGATCAGCCCTTGACGGAAGAGACCGTACTGAACTGGTCAGTACTTAACGCTCGAAGCCGGAGGAGACCGTACTGAACTGGTCAGTACTTATCGCCTTGACGGAAAGGACCTTACTGAACTGGTCAGTACTCAACGTTCATCCAGAAGAAACTTTGGTGAATTGGCAGCACGCAACGTTGTTGAAAATAAATTTTTCTTTGGAACGATGCAAACCAGATCAGGGAAGCAAATTTTGGAGCAGCAGTTGGAGAGTCGGCAAGTCCCCGTTTGCATAAATGATCATGTTGATAACCTTTCGTGCCCCGGCTCTCATGTCAGTAGTTCGAAATCATCATTATCGCGAGTAACTAGTGCTAAGTCATCGCTACTTAGGGCGCAGCTAAAAGAGAAACAGCTTCGACAGGAGTTAGAGTTAGAGAAAAAGTTGCTAAAGGCTAGACATGACGTCGAAATGGCCGAGCTGCATGTGAAGTTATCCGCGGACGACGAACGGAACATTGACGAATATGAAAGAGGCAGTGTCATTGATAACCGGGAGCAGCTAGAACGATATGTGAAAGATTGTGCCGCAATGGTTGGCGGGGACGCTCCTGTTACGATCGGGAAGAGCGCGGTCGTAGAGAAACTTGACATGCCTAAGGTTGAAATGTCCTATTTTGATGGCAACTGTACCGACTACTTGAGATTTACCAAGGAATTCGAATATTATGTCGAGAATAGAGTAAAGGACCCTGGTCAAAGAATGTTATATCTGTTGCACTATTGTAAGGGTCGAGCTAAAGCAGCCATACATGAGTGCGTGATCTTGCGTCCTGAGAGTGCGTATGCGCGAGCTAAGGGTATCTTACAGGATCTGTTTGGAGAGATCCACGTCATCGCACGAAACCGTATTGAAGACATGATTAGAAGTCTACGACCTGTGGCAGAAGATGGAGAAGCTCTAACCCATCTATCAATACAGCTTCAGAATTGCCTGATTGCCCTAACTGAAATGAACTATTTGTCTGACTTAAATTCCGTAACAACTCTCGAGAGAATAGTACGCATACTGCCGATAGCAGTTCGAAGGAATTGGGCCAGACTAGCAGACGCAAGGAATCAAGTTGGGCAAGAGCCATCTTTTCAGGATCTTTGCCAGTTTGTTTCAACAGAGGCAAGAGTGGCACGAAGCCGATACGGACACCTCGTTTCAGAGGGCTTTAACCGCCCGAACGCCCAAGTTTCGCTAAATAGACAGGGTCGTCATGGGGACACATCATTCGCAATACAGGGAGAAAGGACCCCTGCACCCAAGCGACTGTGTATCTTCTGTAGGTCTGACCATGCTACTGCTTCATGTCAGAAGTTCGTTGGATTAGATGTGCGAGACAGATGGAGTTGCGTCCGCCGCTATAGAGCATGCTTTTTGTGCTTAGAGGTCGGACATCGTATCGACCACTGCGTATCGGGTATAAAGTGTTCCACAGCTCATTGCAGTGGTAAACATCACCCACTGCTACATGTTGAACCGATCGTAAATCAAGTGGCAGAACAGGCGACATGCGCTGCTACTATGCATTATGGAACGGCAGTTATGCTAGGTGTGATCCCCGTCAAGGTGCGGGCCCACGGTAAGGAAATAGAAACTTATGCCTTTCTGGATAACGGCTCCGACGTTTCCTTGGTTACGAAGGATCTATTAAGCAGCTTAGGCCTAGAGGGCACGCCATCGTCTATGACCTTAACAACAATCAATGGTGCGAGTCAGGTTCAGGGCAACATGTGCGAACTGGAAGTCGCATCAATGGATGAAAATGCAATGATAAAACTTGACAGAGTGTTCGCGTTGCCATCCTTGCCAGTCAGTGCACCCTCACTATCGATATCACAAGAGGCCCGTCGCTGGCCACATCTCCAGGAATTACCATTCCGCGAACTTGATGATAAAAGGGTCACAATGCTCATAGGTTGCGATGTTCCCGAAGCGCATTGGGTCCTCGATCAGCGTTTGGGTAGTCGCAAACAACCTTACGCAATCAAGACATTGCTCGGTTGGGTCTTGCTAGGGCCAATTCATGGAAATACGAAAAGAGGCACTGTCAACTACGCTCGAATCAGCGAAGAGAGTATCAAAGATGACATCAAAAGGCTAGATGAAGCTGAGTTTAGGGATACTGAAGAAAACGAACACTCATTTTTTATCGAAGATCGTAAGGCAATCGAGCTGGTTACTCAAAGCACCGTCTTAGAAAAGGAGCAGTACATCATTCCCCTGCCATGGAAAGATCCAGGAAAGGTAACGGAAAATAATTATGTAGTCGCCATAAATCGGTTATTCAGTCTGAAATGGAGGTTATCGCGTGACAAGAACCTTTTAGCACGATATGTGGATGGGGTAAATACGATGTTAAAAAATGGTTATGCCCTTCCGGTACCCCTAGAGCAGCTAGCAGCCAACTATCGACCGAGGTGGTATCTTCCACATCATCCCGTAAAGAAACCGAAAAAGCCAGATAAACTGAGAATAGTTCTAGATTGCACCGCAACCTTTGGAGGCTATTCTTTGAACGATAAGCTATATGAAGGACCTGATACGATTACCGAGCTTGTTGGTGTTCTGTTGCGCTTTCGAGAAAAGCCTATTGCTGTAGTCGCGGACATAGCTGATATATTTATGCAAGTGAAAGTGCCACTAGACGATCGACGAGCATTACTATTTCTGTGGTGGAAAAATGGTTTTCTAGACGAAGAGCCGCAGGAGTTTCAGATGACAGCGCATCCGTTTGAGGCAAATTCATCACCCTTCTGCGCGAACTACGCGTTGAGAAAGGCAGTAGAGAACTTTGGTTGCTTATATCCGGAAACAGTGAGAGAGCCGGGCACGAGGGTTATTCGGTGTAACATGATTCAGAAAATCCTAGTCGGATTTTGGGGGCCGGTGTAAGATCAATTCAATTCCTATCCTTGAATCAAGTCAACCTGTCCCGGATCAGCCTAGCATTGTTGCAACACAATTATCCATGCCCAACGTGTCTATCCCACCTTGTTTAATTAACTGTGTATGTGTGTTTTTACTTCTATCCTTTTAGTCAGACAGTTGAACTCATGACGCAATCAGAGTATTTTGTGAACTGTTATTTTGCTGACCCATGTCTTATTTGTACTATTATGTTGAGTTTATCTTATTTATTGATTGGTTAAGTAGCCAATTAAATTCTATCTTTGTGCCTATGCTCTGTCTACCTCTTACCTGGGTTCATTCTTCTACTGACTGCTTACCTGAACGGTCGTGTCTGATCCAGCTAGTTCGTAATTTTGGCTTTAACGTTATTCCGCTCTGATAGCGGTTCTTTGCTTTCTGTTAAGCATTGTGTATTGTACTCTTGAAACCGTTAAGGTTTGTTGTATTTATATTAATTGATTTGTTTATTAATAGTACCGTAGAAACAGTGACCGGCTTCTTGTTTGTTCTGGACCGGGATAGCCTTTATCTACGCGTGACTTAATTTCAAGCGATATTGCGCTTACACCTACGTTTCGTGCTAGTTGGCACTCACTCGTCAGCAAGGCTTATTTGCAAACACCTTGAAGGATCGCATGTTTCTTCTGAGATCCGAACCTGCGTCATTCAGTGCCGGCTGCAGTCAGAGATGTCACCACTGAGCTATTCAGGTTCGCGATTGACCTCCTGTAGGACTGACTGTATTGGATATTTTCGATTGGACACTAGTCAGTATCTAGTGTAATGTGTCTAGTCCTAACTTCGGTGCAGACTGAATTCTATCAGTCAAGCTTGCAATGTGACCACCATGAAAGAATTCAATTTGCACCGAACATAGGACTAGACACATTACACCCGCTACTGACTAGTGTCCAATCAAAATAATAAAAGGTGTTTTGGTTAAATGATGAAGCCTGTATTTATGAATCTGTGTTACCTTTGGTGACGAGGTAATTCATACCTGCCTACCAAGGAACAGTTCGGTATGTGTGTGTGCATGTGTGTAATGCACAAACTTTCGCCTTCTTCTACCATACTGCTGTGAAATATCGCCCGTGATAGTAGAAAATATCAAATTTTTAAAAAGCAGCAAATAAATCATTTGGTGGATGATGAACGGCATTTCGTCCTACTCGGGACTCGTCACCTGAGAGCACCAGGAGCCAACATGTCAGCAGAGGCCAAACATTTCGGTCCAAACCGATCCACTGCACAAGACAGAGGTGGCTCTCGTGGTCCGAATACTCTAATGGACAGCACTTTAGCATTCGAAATGATGGCGACTGCGTTGCAGTCACCATGTGGAATCACCATCATTCACTCACTGACTAGGGAATATAGGTACATCCAGATGACAGGTCAGTCCCAAATAGGATAAAAACTACACATTGTCGTAGATTCCACTGCTAGTCACCTTCCACTAAATTACTTCGACTTTAACAGCCATTCGGAATACTTTAGAGATACAGCAGCGTGAATGCCAGTACTATTTGTGCTGATATTACAATCCGTATAGAATTTGCATCTTCTTATTCATTTACTTTCCCAGTGGAACATAGGGCACCTTCAAGCTAGAGGACTGAAGTTTCGGTAACAGTGGTGTTTGTTTTTACGAGGTGGGGTCGCTAACCTCATGTCCAACCCTGCCTCTTTACCAGTCTTATTACTGGCTTAGTGACTGAGGTAAAGGAGTTTGTCTGGTGGCCGGGAATCGAACCCTGGACCACATGAAGCGTGGTTGGCAAACACTCTACCCTTGTGTGTTAAGGACGCGCATAGAATGTAGATAAAATAGACAATTAAGAATAAAAATAAGAATAATTACAATGATAAATTATACTTACATTCTCCAACCATAATGATTTCCAATGATTAACCATTAGATAATAACTTTGATACATTTGAATAAATCCTTTAATCTGTGTAAATAATTCATTGTCAATCTCATCTCGATTAAAAATGAACAATTCGACAAAATCATACTAAATAATAAAAAAAATTTTAGTAATAAAAATGAAAGAGAACAATTTCCCTGTGCTTATCTGTCTAATAAACAATTTATTTTTTCTTCAAGAGTTAGTGCTTGTAGGGATTTGATTGGTTACAGGATTATCATGATGAGCTGACATTAGTTAGAGAACCATTGGAAAACCTGGGAGTACTGGACAGCTGTTTCGTCCTTGTTTGGGACTCTTCATCAGTACACACCCACCGGGATTCGTACCCAGGACCTTCTGGTTACAAGGCGAGCTCGTATACCATTAAGTCACTGGGACCCGATCCAATGGCCCATGAATTCTAACTTCTGCCAATTTACGATATAGCGCGACCCCTAGCCAATGTCTTCGGCGAGTATTTGTCCTCACTCCCGACCTGCTGCGCTCTACTGGTCACTGGTGTCGCTGCCTACCGACAAATGGAAAGCCTATGCCCTGCAGTTTTTGATGGAGACATATGGATCTTCGCGCAGGACTTTGAGGCTTCTTCGCAGTTGAGTGGCGTTCAAGATCTGTCAGCGATGAGGCTGCTACTTGGGACGCTGCTGGGAGGTCGGAAGAAAGCAGCATATGGAAGTGTGAGGCGAAATACCTACGAATGTGCGACAGGGTCAGGCAAACAGTTTCCAAAGTGGGAAGGACCATATATGGTCACGTTGAGATGGGGTTACGCAGACACAATCGCAATAGTAAACACAGAGAAACAAGTGAACATCCGCAAGTGCCGAGATTCCAGACAGCAAGACAAAAGAGCAAAGCCCCAAGAACCGAGAAGACCGAACCAACTTCAGTCGCAAGTCTTTGACGGGGGGACGTGTGTGGTGACAGATGGTTGCTAGCCAAATTGGTTGACAGTAATTGAGGTCAATGTTTATATATCAAATATTAGTCATGTTGTGGTGAGAGATGGTTGCTAGCCAAATTGGTTGACAGTAATTGAGGTCAATGTTAGTCATGTGAAAACAAGGTCAAGATGGACAGGCGGATACAGCTAACATATAGATGAACTGACACAGCCACAAGAGATGCAAGGTTAACTTTTTGTGAGAAACAACCAATCAACAGACTGTATTTTCTACTAACATTAACCTACAATAATGTACATCAAAATCAATAAATACGTGTTGATTTTCCGTAATAAACGTTCTGTTGCCTGGTCCTTGTCTTCTGTTGTTACATTTGGACTTTTTTCTTCAAGAGTTAGTGTTTGTAGGGATTTGATTTGAGTTCTGAAGTTTGATAATGGATTGATATCAGCTGGAGCAGCATCATCGAAAACCAGCACTTGAGTACTGGACAGATGGCTGTTTCGTCAACCTAGTTTGAGACTCATCACTAGTACGCACCCACCCTACTGGCAGTGTTCGAACCCAAGACCTTCCAGGTGAGCTCATTGACCATACAGCCACTGGGTCCCGACTCCTCAATAGCTGCCGGCCTATAAAATTCTAACTTCTATCAATTCGTGACTTTAGCGCGACTTGCACCAGCTAATATCATCATCCGTGGAGAGTATTCATCCTCACTCTCGACTTGGTGGATCCCAGTGGTCACGACTTTCCTTGGAAACCAGGAAGAGTCTCTGAAGTGTCCCAAGCTAGGCTGATGAAACAACTAGCTGTCCAGTACTCCCTGGTGGCTTTCCAATGGTTCTCTAAACAATGTCAGCTCATGATGAAATCCCTGCAAATCATTACTTGAACAAAAAACAGTTATCCAAATTCTACCAATTAAATTACATGTGGAAGTTACACAATATTTCATTTTTATTATTTTATGTTCCTTTACATTCCCGCTGTTGGAACATAGGGTTTCAAGGTAGAGCTTTAAAGTTTCAGCAGCAGTGTTTACGGGAGGGGTTTGCCAGGTCCTCTTTATTTACCAGGCCTATTATCGGCTCAGTGAGGTTTAGAAGTGCGGCATCGACCGGCGATCGATATCCGAAACACATGGGGCGTGGTTGGAGAGCATTCCACCGCATAAACTACACAGTAGATATTTTCTGACTTTGGTGACTTTGATGCAGTCGATCGTGTATGTAGTGTTAAGAGACGAGGTGATTAACTCTTTAAAAATACGTAATAAATTCAGTCGGTTGCACTGCAAAGGTGAGTAGTAACCTTAGGAAGACAATATTGAGTGTTAGTTAGTTAGTTAGTTAGTTAGTTAGTTAGTTAGTTAGTTAGTCAGTTAGTTAGTTAGTTAGTTAGTTAGTTAGTCAGTTAGTTAGTTAGTTAGTTAGTTAGTTAGTTAGTTAGTTAGTTAGTTAGTTAGTTAGTTAGTTAGTTAGTTAGTTAGTTAGTTAGTTAGTTAGTTAGTTAGTTAGTTAGTTAGTCAGTTAGTTAGTTAGTTAGTTAGTTAGTTAGTTAGTCAGTTAGTTAGTTAGTCAGTTAGTTAGTTAGTTAGTTAGTTAGTTAGTTAGTTAGTTAGTTAGTTAGTTAGTTAGTTAGTTAGTTAGTTAGTTAGTTAGTTAGTCAGTTAGTTAGTTAGTTAGTTAGTTAGTTAGTTAGTTAGTTAGTTAGTTAGTTAGTTAGTTAGTTAGTTAGTTAGTTAGTTAGTTAGTTAGTTAGTTAGTTAGTTAGTTAGTTAGTTAGTTAGTTAGTTAGTTAGTTAGTTAGTTAGTTAGTTAGTTAGTTAGTTAGTTAGTTAGTTAGTTAGTTAGTTAGTTAGTTAGTTAGTTGGTTAGTTGGTTAGTTGGTTAGTCAGAAAATGAAGGAGGCCAGTAGTAAAATCGGAGATGAATGTGTTTATTCGTCTCCTTCAAGTTCATTAATTGGATGTCTTTGAGACTCCAATCAGAACTAAACTTAATCATTTTTATTCGTCAAAGTATATATTGGCAATATCAACTTGTATTATTGTGCTAGTGTTAATATAATTTAAAACAGCTAGATGTAATAATACTGTTGAATTTTAAAGAACCTTCGTAAAAAGCAAATCAATAGATTTAACAAATGTAAACCATATAAGACTAAATAATAAGATGTGAACTTGTTTATTTATCTAAACTCATAGGTTAGTTTGAACACTCCTCATTTTTGATTAATAACCAAAAATGATTTCCTGATTTACACATAGTATGCCAGATAAAACTGTGCTAATAATAGCAGGTTTTATTGGCCGTTCCTTTACGAATTTGATTTCTCTTGCTCACTCGGCAACACCTAGCAGTGTGGCTATACAAAGGCTTACTGAATACCATCAACAGCTTGATATAAGACCACGTGGTCCATAGCGACCAGCCATGAAGCTAGCATTGAAGAATCCTTCTCTATTATCATCTATTAGGTACCAGATAGATTGCTAAAAGTATCCAGCTAGCGAATACTCCAAACATCAGAGGCTATTGCGATTCTCCAAAAATAACCAGTGCGATCTGTGTGAAGAAGAAACGGGCCCAGCTAGCTACTACTACTGCCCTAGTCGGCCTTCAGTTGAAACTATCAGTTCATGACTTTTTAATTTATCTGATATTCTGTTTGTAGTGTGGTGTTAGTGGAGATCCTTTCGAACCCTAATCTGTTCATATTATTGATTGATTCGATATTTTTTAAACCACATTAGCGTTGTTAATAGCCCTAATTCTTTCATTATTATGGATGCATATGACCGTAGAACCTGATGAAGAGAAGGTTATCGAAAAGAATATTCTCTGCTCAGTAGTAATCAGTCTTTTGAAATTTCGAATGGACATTTTTGATCAATTAAAAAATAATAAAACAGAATTTTTTCATTTTATTACCGATGGATCATGAGATAATTGTTCAACTTGATTAATGGATACTACTATTTGGTGATGGTGATGATCGATATTCTGAATTACATAACAGTTATCTAGAAACATTTGTACTTCTATTTGTGAATCACTTAACTCTTCATTAGTTGTATAAATTTGATAAAAAACAATCCAACAGATTGTGTATAACACAATAATCCACCAAACAAACCACCAGATTGACATTAATGAAGATAGTATTGTAATAATCACAACCGAAGGTGCTTCAAATAAAAAAGAAATTTAAAAAAAAATTACATTAGTCATAATTATTAAACTAAAATTTCTTTCCTTTAATTGAATTTTAGATTTTCCCGTCAATTGATTGGACCAAAGTGCTCGGTCTCATGTTGACATATCGACATCCAGATGACGAGTCTCAAATGGGACGAAATGCGCATCCTGGATTCCACTGCTAGTCAGCATCCGCCAGTAATTTACTTCAAATTAAATAATCAGACATCGTTGAAGCATCTGCACTAGGAACCGACATGTCAACCTGTCAACGACAGACTTCAAATTGGATTAAATAGAATTACTTTCAGTTTGGGACAAATGAAGAAGGACCTGAGCAAAGACAAGTTCTCCACGATTTTATACGTTTTTAGAGGACGTGTTAGAGAACACTGCCCAGCATAGCTGAAATGATGTGGTACTATGATAGTTCATTGAGAAGTGCTAAAGTTAAATACCTTGTAAATAAAGAGCAAGCAAAGGCAGTGTCTTCCTCACTTCTTTGTAATGCAGAAGCTCTCACCATCTACACCGAGAAGCTAGATCTTTTTGCTGAAAAAATACCCCAATCTTATGTCTGCATTTACCATGAATCTAGTTCTCTTTGAGGATAAAATACCACAGAGGAAATATCTTTAATGAGTTTCTTGTCCTTTTGCCTCTCCTATTCAGTTGGGTATTGTTTACGACTATGTGAGCATACATCAACAGTCTGTCTCCTCGCGTTGTGGGTTCTGTGTTACCACTGTCATGTCGTTATTATTGTTGCTAATAGTGATTAGAACAGTAGGCTGACAAATCAAATGACTAGGCAGGAAGTGTATATTAACAGAATAGCAAGAAAAGATGTTTATCGTCGCAAAAAATATTGATTCTATTTCAGCATTCTGGTACTAAAACTCAGTGAGTTGTGTATAAAAGTGTTAATCTTAAGTTGTTTCACTATCTGTCCCACCTTGTATACCAAATACCGACTGTTATCACTAACACAAAGTATTTCGTGATTAACATTTGTTTGTTGTTAAGATAAGACCGGGTTTTGTTTTAAAAATACTTTAATACAATCAAGTGATCGGATCAAACATCTATAACTGTGATTTGAACACTTTCATGAATTAAATTCAATCAAATGTTAGTTGTACCAACAAGAAGGAGATTGTTGTGACCTGTGTCAGGAGTTGAAATGAAGTCGTTGCCAGTTTGTTATTGGATTTGTCACCAACTGATATGATCGCGTTGACCAAGCGGGGGTGTGTGTTAATAACACTGATGCAATGAACAACTCAACTGATTTGCTAGATGCACCTATTCGGCCGTGATACATTCTGCTTCACTGGGTCATATAAATATCGAAAGACAAAGACTGCTCTGTGGCTGTTAAGACACAATTTTATTAGGAAAATGCACATATACTTTTAACCTTATTTAAATCTCTCCAGGTCAGTGAAAATAGATTGTCCTGATTGGTAGACGATCCGGCTAGGTTCATGGAAAATGAATATTCTGATTGATTTTCAAGTATTGATTTTGTAGGGATTTCTGTTTCTTTGATTGGTTGAAGGATTTCATCATGAGATGACATTAGTTAGAGAACTATTCGAAAACCTAGGAGTACTGGACAGCTGTGTCGTCCTGGTTGGAGACTCTTTATAGTACGCACTCACCCATTGGGGTTCGAATCCAGGACTGTCTGGTGACAAGGCAAGTTAGCTGGTAGACCATTAAGCCACTGAGACCTGCCAATCCAATGGCCAGTCCATAAATTCTAACTTCTGCCAATTCACAACATAGCGCGACAACTTCGCAGTGTATTTTTCAATGAGTAACTCTCCACATCTCCAACCCGCAGTACCCCACTGGTCACGGCTTTTCACTACAAACGCAGGTAGCGCTATGTCGTGGATTGGCAGACTGGCCAATGGTCTACGAGCTCGCTCACTCTGTAACCAGAAAGTCCCGGGTTGGAAACCTGGTGGTGGGTGCGTACCGATGAAGAGTCTCCAACCAGGACGACACAGCTGTTCAGTACTCTTAGGTTTTCGAATGGTTCTCTAACTGATGTCAGCTCATGATGAAACCCTCCAACCATTGTGAATGATTGGCAGTTTGGCTAAGACAGAAGTGACATTTGACAGTCATCTGATCACACGATGAATCATAAGATGATTGCTCCCATTAAGCCAATTCCTATCAGAGAGAGAGAGATAGAGAGACAGAGAGAGACAGTATTATTTTATTCTCATAAACATTAGACTCATGTAAGAAACTAAGTCACTTACGTTTATAGGTAGACGCTTTCTTATCTACTATGTATATAGCCATTTCAGTAGTATATTTCTCTCCATTATAAAAGGTATAACTACACTGAAACAATGCATATCCATATACTGATTCACTATCATCATTAGTAGGTAGACGACGTGATTTTATTACTGGATATTTTCCTGAATAATTAATTTCAAAGTATTGTGCAGCATAACCATGCATAGTTATCTTATGTATGCCTTTACTATGTACCAGTGCTAATGGATCACGTTCAACTATACAACCAATATTGATTTGTTCATCATCATCACCGTCATCATCGTCGTTGTCAGAATCAGAATCATTATCATTACTGAAATGAAACTTGTCAACATGATGAGTGAAGTATAATTTCACATCTACAACAAATCAAAAATTAAAGAAAAATATAAGTTTAATAATTATTATTATTATTGGATTTCATCATGAGCTGAAATCGATTAGGGCAAAGTTAAACTAAAAGCACCACTAACTACCACCAATCAGCGAATAGCCTTGAATGCACCAATCGGTCGGTCGGTCGGTTTTCGACATAGAACTTTGCATATATGTGCGCCAGTTCAAGTCGCCACACTCCCTCCTTGTAGCACACAAAGCAAGAGAAGAAAGTAGAAGAAATGCATAATATAGACAGTAAACAGAGGTGTGAGACAAAGGAATAGTAATAACGGAGAACAAAACAGTTTCATTGGAAATCATAAGTCACAAGGACTGGATGCATCTGTGTCAGCCATTGAGAACGATTTTGAGCCATGTCACCAATTGTTTCCAACCATTGGTTTTTACCGTCCCGAGGACCCCAACCAATCAGGAAGTCTACATCTTCCTATGTGGCTTAGACTAACTGTTGTGGATTTCATTGACTGATGGGGCCATGTTTTCGTTTGACCGCCGCTAGCTCTTTTCCAGCCTGGCCCTATATCAGCTATTATTGCTCATTGTCGAGGAAGGCGATGACTAGGCATACGTAACACATGTCCTAACCATCTCAGTCGATGTAATTTCACAGTCCCCTCGACTGATTTCCCCGCCTTACCTAGCACTCGACCGACACCTAACCTCAATATTGCTCACCTTATTATACCACTTCACGCGGGAGATAGAACGCAGACACCTATGATCGAACACAGATAATCTTTTCATGTCTTCCACTCTCAATGGCCATGTCTCACAGCCATAAAGGAGGACGGAGCGGACTGTTGAGCACCAGTCACATGAAGCAGGCATTTTGATGTATGGAATACATATATTTATGGGGAAAAAATACATGAAAACTGTTTAAAAGTGTTATAGAGGATGCCTTTCTCGCACATCTGGTAAAAACATTTCCCAGTTTAGCACAGGAGTACCAGTTGAAAAGTTACACAACACCCTATACATATATTCATCTAAATGACTATAAATGACATCCTTATGATGTTCATTAGTGGCTCTAATCCTGCTTTTAGCCTACTGCAGAAGCCTTCGATAGAATTGGTGTGTGTCTGTGTTATAGGATACAAGAAATCATTAGAATGGTTAACTCTGTGAGGAATATATCCAAGGGATGACAAGGAGTTATAACCTTTCAACTCATCTGTGTGGATTCTGGATCCTTGTTTCATCAGAATTTCTATCTGTTATCCTCTCGACAAATCCTTTCTGTAGAGAGGTATCATATAAACCAATCATGCAAACATTATTTACACGTTCTCGACCACGGTTGCATTTCTTCTTTAATAAGATGGCTTCATCTACATGCACGACAACACCTCCTCCTCCCATTAAGGAAGTAAGCCTCTTCATTTTCCAGGATGCAATAACTCTACACTACTGGTACCACTGAACTGTTGATTCGAGACTATTTTCAATTTCAGCAGCTGCATCTCTCACAGGATGTTTTAAAACCCAGTAATTACAAATATACAAAATCTAGGTTAAGGTCAGATGGCACCTGGCAAAAAATGTTATTAGAATCATCAGCAACTGCAATAGAACTGGCAATTGACTCGAACCAAGCGGAGTAGAAGCTTCAGTCTCAGTGGATAAAACCCATTGGACTATTCAGTGTCGATGGTGTGGTCGCACTACATTGGCAGCTAGTGGTGTTTAAAGTTTAACTTGGCCTCGAATAGAAAGCCATTGCAAAACCACTGCTCGAGTATTGGACACCTAGCTGTTTCATCAGCCTAGATCGGGGCTCATCACTAATACTCAGACACTTCACTGCCAGGTTTAGAACCCACAACCTTCCGGTTAAAAGGTGACTGACACTGCCTAGTGGTCACGCTATATCATGAATTGGAAGAAGTCAGAATCCATGGGCTGGTTATTGGATCGGGTCCCAGTGGCTGGAGAGTGTGCGAGCTAGCTCGGCTTGTTTTAAAGGCTCCACAGGATCTTTTAACCAACAAAACTCGCTTCCAGTTGAGTTTATGGACAGTTTAAATACCATTTTTATTCCTGCCTTGTTAAGAATTCTCCATACCTCTTACATACTTCCTGATTAATTTATCGGGGTAGTTATTAAGTTTCAAAGCTTCTGTTTTATGCCTCACTTCCTGTCTTAGATTTTCCTTGGTACTACTCAGTTTTTGCTTTCTTTGATGTTTTAGTCAAGACAAACAACACAGGAAATCTAGAAATATAAATATACATGGATCAAATACTCAATTACAATAGCAATAATCCAACAAGAAACAGAAGAAACGATGCATGAACATTATTGAAAAAGGACAGCTAAAGCACATACCTCAGTTCTGTAGTCTTAAGGGGAAGAGAAGAGAAATATCTGTTAAATATCTTCAAGAAAAGTAGGTACTCTGGCAACTTCATCGAAGATGTCAAACTTGAATCATACTACCAGTTAAAAAGAAACATTCTCAAAAAACCATGGGAAAATTAATCCTACAGTTTATGTAAAAAACTGTTTCTCAACTAATGGGTAGAATACTAAAAGAAACCATCCTGAATATTTTATCATACACGCACCAATGCAATCACATCATCCAGTACCGTGCGGACCAAAAGACCCAACCGTGAAAGAAGACATCATCAACACCCTTTAATCAAAATAAACTGCATCAAATGTGAAAAGTATTATATTGATCAAAGTTGAGCTATACCACCCGCTTCAAGTTCGAATTGAAGCAAATAGACTAGCTACATGTAGACAACTATGAGCACTAATTTGTCAAAGTAAATGTAGAAATCTTAAACTGTACAGACACCAGAACAGTGACAGGAATTGCCAAGAAGCTTAGAACTCAGACGAATCAGCGATTAATTTTTTTTATTTTTGATTACAGCTTGATTCCATACCGTATATTTTGGTACAGGTATGGAATTTTCAGCATGCGATATCGGTAGCCCAAATTTTGCAGGCCGACCGTAGATATCAGATGTGCGTCGGCAGGGGATCGAACCCCGAACCATGTGCACGTTCGGTGAGAGTCCTAACCACTGTGCCACCGACGCACACATGCACACATTATTATGGATAAAATTTACCAATTGAGTTTGGTTGGGGTCGCACTAAATCACGAATTGGAAGAAGTTATAATTCATGAGCTGGTCATTGAACAATCGGGTCCCAGTGGTTGGATGGTATACGAGGTAGCTTGCCTTGTAACCGGAAGGTCCTGGGTTCGAACCTCCATGGTGTGTGCGTACTGGCGATGATTTCCAAAGTAGGATGAAACAGCTGTCCAGTACTCCCTGGCTGGTTTTCAACGCTTCTCTAACTGATATCAATCCGTGATCAACTCGTAAAAATTATTAATAATAATGAATAAGCCGCATGAGAAGAAAAAGTTCAGATTCCAGGTCAATAAAAAATACAATCAATGATACTAATGCAAATTAATAACCAATGACAACCAAGGTAGTCAGAAGATACAATTCAATCATTCATAGAGGAGGAATTCACATAAGTTACTTCATATTAAAGTGTGCACTGAAGATGTTGTCCAGGAAGACAATAAGAACTTCGTAATTGAACCAACCATCCAATTCAGAGAAAGCAATCACATCAGTAGAAGAAGAGGAAGAAGGAAATCAGTAATTTTTATAGTGCTTCAAAGTGGTTAGCATTTCTGAATAACTGAATAGAGATGACTATTTATGGTGGTGTATTCGATGTATTCACTATTTGTCACTATTTTCAGGTTCCCCTCTTTCATACTTCTTCGTCAGTTGTTGTATTGTGACTGTTGAAGATAAGAGACTTGGTAATGGAACGCTTATTGACAGTTTGATATCTCTATATAGGGAAACTATGTACATCTTATATTAAAATCGTCATTTACACAAGTCTTCCGCGTTGAGCCTACTCCTGCACTTACTTCCCTCTTCGTAATATGTTTCTTTGTCTTCTTTTTGTGTTGCCTATGTCTCACTTCAATACTGGCTCCTTTGCTTCCTTTGACTTCAAACTCATCTTTTTGCCACTTGATTTCTATGTACTACTGATAAATCTTGTCAGTAGCATGCACCATAGTATAAGTGTACTTCTGTATTATGTAATCAACATTGTACAAATTTAGTTTGTGAATTCAATCACCAAAATAGTGTTTTACAGATTCACCACTGTCTCTTTTTGATTACATAGATTATAGTTTTGATTTTTAGATGGCAACTGCCTTTGTACCTAATATGACTTGCAGTTCATATGATTTCCTTTTTGTTATCGCATAACAAGTAAGTTCACGTATCCTGTTTTGTAATTTATATTTTCAAGCATTGGTTTTGTATGGATTTTGTTTGATTGCATGGAGGATTTCATCATGAGCTGACATTAGTTAGAGAATCACTGGAAAACCTGGAAGTACTGGACAGCTGTTTCATCCTAGTTTGGGACTCTTCACAGTATACACCCACCAGGGTTCAAACCCCGGACCTTCTGGTTACAAGGCGAGCTCGTAGACCATTGAGCCACTGGGACCCGATATTTCTCTCTTGTTAAAGTTGTGTAGCCAACTGAGAAGAAACCAAGAAATAATAATGGTTCTCTAACCAATGTCAGTTCATGATGAAATCCTGTCACCAGCCAAATCCCTACAAACCAAAACTTGAATATCAGTATGATACTCACTAGTGACTGGCCCTATTCCGGTAGGTAGTTCCATGTTTATAGTGAGAAGTCATAACCAGTGGGGCTACAGCAGGTCGGGTGTGAGAACAATCACTCTCCACCGATGACACTGGCTGTTACCGGTTGTGATAAAATCACCAAAATGAGAAAGGAGTTGAAATTCATTGGCTAGCGGCCATCGGGGAGCCGGATTCCAGTAGCTGAATGGTCGACGAGCTTTCCTTGTAACCTGAAGGCTATAAATTCTAACCCTGGTAGTAAGGTGGGTGCGTTCTGGTTCTCTAACCGATGTCCGCTTATAATGAAACCCTATTCAGTTCATATTGTCTTGGTTCATTGACCGTCCTTGCTTCTTTGTTCTGTTGATATGATTATCTGCCTGAGTATTTGTAAAAAGTGCTATGATTGATAATAATCTTAATAATAATTATTTATTATTTCTACACTGTAGTTTAATCACCTGCATAAAGAATAATCATAATAACTCAAAAAAGTGTGAAATTTTATCATGAAACTATATACTATTGATTGACTTAGATGAGTAATAGCTAACCAGCAGTGCCTGCTAGCCAGATCAAAATGATCTAAACACCAAACAGCCATTTCATTAGGTGTTATGCAACTACTCATTCCACTCAATCAGTAGTATATATTTTTAGGTAAAATTAATTGTCTTCTTGATTACCAGATCACGCATATTGTGGTGATCTGAACAACTTGCTTTCTAAAGGAAAATACCGTGAGAATTTTCACCATCTGAACTGTGTGTAGATTGCAAATTGTGAATTTTATTTACGGTATGACCTGTTCAACCAATTAGCTAGCCAAAAGTTGGGTGGTTTGATTTGATTCGGCTCTCTCTCTCTCAGCTGAGTTGTCAAACCGGTTGGTACACTACCGAGGAGTTTGGTCCTAAGCGAGCGAAATGGCTTTCCAGTTAGCCAGCAAGCACTACTGATGGATATGATGGCCAAGTTAGCCTCTAAACACTACTAACTACCAGTGGTATGTGACTGCACTGTTGACCTTGAATGGTCCAGTGAGTTTCATCCACATGAGTTAAAGCTTCTATTCATTTTGAATCAAGTCAAATGCCTGCTCTATCGCAGTTGCGCTTACAATTTGGTGAGGATCAAGTTTTCCATTATTGCTTATATGTAGGTTTGATTAGGAAAGGAAGGATTTGTTCTTGTGGAAGTGTGATGACCATCAAAAGCTTCAGCAGGTCTCTTGATGGACACGCGCGTCGTCGTGCAATTTGTTTGAGACGAGTTAGTGTAATGGAAAGGAAGCTGATGATTATACTATTTCGTGGGAACATTTTGTCCGCAAGATCCCATTTGTCGTTAACCTAGATTTTGTATATTTGAGAGGCTGTGAGACCAACACCCCCTAAAACGGAGTATAGTCTCGTTTCAACATTTCAGTAGTACCAGCACTCAAGAGATGTCGTATCTTGGAAAATGAAGAGAGTTATTTCTTTACTGGGAGGAGAAGGTGTCATTGTACACAAAGATGAAACAATCCTAATAAAAAAGAAATGTAACTATGGTTGTGAGAAGACAAATAATGTATGGGTGATTGGCTTATGCTATACCACTCCACAGAAAGAATTCACCTAGCGGATAGTAGATAGAAAGTCAAGTACTTTAATGCGTAGTATTACTTGATCGGTGAATCAAGAATCTATTATACACACAGATGCGGGGAAAGATTATAACTCTTTGTCATCCCTTGGATACATTCACCACAGATTCAGACATTCTAATGATTTTGTGGATCCCACTACAAAGACCCACACCATGTCTATCGAAGGCTTTTGAAGTAGGTTAGAAAACAGGATCAGGGTCATTAATGTGTTGCAAAGCGATATTTATTTGTAGTCATTTAGATGACTCTTTATTTACAAATAGTACCTCTTTTAGAGATTGTTGACATTTTATGTGATTACATCTCTGACAACGATTTCCTATTAGCAGTATCCATATCTTACTTAAAAGAGTTACTGCTTCTCCGTACTAACAATGTTAAGTTTACATTGGAGGAAGAGCATTATCGCCAGATCAATAATGTTGCTATGGGAGGCCCCCTAGGTCCATATTTAGCAGATGTATACATGTGGCATGTCGAGATACTAGTGGAGGAAGAAATTGGAAAGGTTTATTTTTATAAGAGATATGTAGATGACATAATAGTCATTTGTGATAAACCGACAGACGCCACAGAAATCCTAAACCAGATCAACAGAGTACAAAACAGTATATCGCTAACATACGTTAAAGAGAATAATGGTTGCCTGCCATTTTTAGATGTACTCATAACCCGCCGAGAAGATGGTTAAGTAAAACGATCTGTCTACAGAAAGTCCACATGGACAGGACAGTATCTAAATTATCATAGTTTCTGTCCACTACAGTATAAAAAGGCGTTGGTTAAGTGTTTGTTCAAGCCCATTCACCGTATATGTATTGTCGATACAATTGAAGAAGAAAGACAACACCTCACTGAAATATTGTTAGATAACAATTACCCGCTGAAATTTATTAGGCGTTACAGAAGTGTCACTCATAGAGCTCTACCAATCCAATTGGCTCCCAAAAAAGATGTTTACATATCCTTGCCGTTCAGAGGTGATCAACAAAGTCTGGTTACTAGACAAAGACTCAATGCCGCAATTAACAGAACTTATTATGCAGCTAAACTTATCTTCATAGAGAAAACGAGAACTATACTGTCCTGTAAACCCTCACAGTAGTATCCGAACGATAGTGTCACATCCCACTGTGTTTATCAATTTACATGTATATGTGGAGACACGTACTTAGTTAGAACCCATCGGTCTCTGCAAGTTAGGGCCACAGAACACATTCCAAAGCGGCTGCAACAACAAATAAAATCACCAGACACAACTGATGCTGGAAATAGATGTCCAACATCATCTATAGTGAAGCACATTATAGAGACGGGTCATGAGGTTGATTTCAACAATGCCTTTAATCCCATATATAAAACAAGGTTTGGCCACATACATAAATTGGTTGAAGCCTTAGCCATAAAAAGACTTAAACATGTCTTATGTGTCCAAAAGTTATTTGTTATTAGTTTAAACCTGCCTTGGTAATCCAATTTAGAATCAAGGACCAATTTACTTCATAATATTTTCAAGCCCTCCTCTTTGTTTTTATTTCTTACCCACACCCTTGGCTAATCTCTCTCCTTGTTATTTGTGACCTTGAGCTGTACACAACCTCACCCGAATGGAATGATTCATGACTTCCAGCCTCATATAAAAACTGTGAATGACAAGTATGTGTGTGATCAGAATGTCCGAAATGTGTTGCGCAAATACATTACACGTTTCAGATAAACTACCTCTTCTTATTGTCTTGTCGAAATTCATAAACGGAACTAAATTGCTTTAAATAGATGAATATTTGTATAGGATGTGGTATAACTTTTCCATTGATACTCCTGTCCTAAACTGGGAGATGTTTTTATCACATGTGAAAACTAAAAGTATCCCATATAACACTTTTATACGATTTTTATGCACTCTAACAAATAATAAATATATGTATTGCATAGCTAAAAATGCCTCCTTCGTGTGATTGCTGAGTTCAAGGTCATTCGCTGATTGGTGGTAGTTAGTCGTGCTTAAAGTTTGTTTAACTTTGCCGGTTTCATTGACATACAACTACTCATTTCACTTAATCAGTAGTATATAGTGTTATGCAAAATTTCTTGCTTTCTTCTTTACCAGATCACACATATCATGGTAATATGAATAACTCGCTTTCTAAAGGAAACTACGGTGAGAATTTTCACCACTCGAACTGTATGTAGTCAGTATACTGTGAATTTGATTTATAATAAAACCTTTTTTAAAACAAAAAGGAGAAAAGAATTAACCGACAAAATACGAACTACCATTTACTACTTTCATATGTGTTTTCAGTGTATCATATTCTGTATTATAGTTTTTCTTGAGATAAGAACATTGAATTGACCATTCTTTTTCATCTGAATAAACGTGTTTATTATTAGGCGGTCCAAATATATAATCATCATCACAGTATTCAATAGATAATTCATCTTCAGGAAATACTTCTTCTTTCTTTTTGCTTCCACTAAGCAACAGTTTACAATAACCATCTGAATTTATTAATTTCGGTGTATAACAACATGCGAATTGATTAGCTGAACCAATAGAATAGGTGAGATTCACTGGATTCTGTTTACTTCTAGTGTTACAATGAAATGCAGCTATTTGATTTTAAATAAAAGATTTTTAAAAATATTCAACATTTATTAGATGTCAATATATTAAATATTCCCATAGTAAAATTTAGAACAACACATATTGTTTTCAATTAGATCTCATCAGGCTTAACTCTAATATATATAAATTTACAAATAAAATTCAAATATAAACCAATCATGGCGTTTTGTCTATAGGATAATACGATGGTGAATATAAATTGTGCAATTAGTCATAATAGTAGTAATGATAATAATAATTATAGTAATAATAGAAATGGTCTTATCAATAATAAGGATGAAAAAGTGAGGCAATCTGTGATAACACGAATAATGAAAAACAGCGTGATTAAACAAACAACTGTTCAGGTGGAAGTAGTCAATAAAGGCTAGTAAAAACAAATGAACCGATTAAGTAATGTTAGATTGTAAGGGAAGGAAATGAAACACGTTTATAATGAAGATAAGATTAAGGGACGATAAGAAAGGGGATGAAAATATAAACAAAGGGGGGTGTAGAGGTCATTAGTTGGTTACGTCTTAATAGGCCAAGGGAGGGATAAAGGCTGTACGAACTTCTTTTGAATACATAATTTAGGTTTAATAGTTCGAATGCCTATCGCTTGCGTCAGCTGTGTGCAGTAGACGAATACGAAGTCTTTTGGAAAGATTTGGTGGGATACGATGAATCACTTTGAAGGCTCTCGTTTTCTCGATAACATAACCACTATCAACTAAGTGTGACAAAATTGAGCTACGGATTGTTTTTGTCTGTCCTTTGCCAAACCACGATGGGAGATGTTCACTAACACGTTGGCTAAGCTGTCTAGTAGTAGGATCCGCAGTTAGTTCTTTTTTAACTGCTTCTAAGGCCATATTGACTGGTATATTAGTATAAAGACTGGTTATATCAAAACTAACCATTGTTTCATCATTATCTAGTTGTATGTCATTTAGTTTATTTTTCATTTCATATGAATTAGTTAGTCTAGAATTTGAACGATTTCTAATGGGGCATAATATTAGAGCTAAATGTTTTGATAATTCATATGTAGGGGTATTTCTAAAATCTACTATTGGTCTTATGGGATAACCTGGCTTATGTATTTTAATAGTGCCATGCATCCTACTAGCATTATTAGTTTTAGGCATTAAATTAAACCATTTTGACTCACCCAGTGACGGCTTCATTCTGCGTACTAATTCCGCTGTGGATTTTTTAACCTTATTCATTATTGTATCTACGGGCTTCTTGATTTCCTCATATGGACTCATTTCAATATACTCAGTGACTTTCTTGATGTAGTCAGATTTATTCAAAACTACGGTGGCGTTTCCTTTGTCAGCTTTTGCGATGACAACATTTCTGTCCTGTTTTAGATTATTTAAAGCTTCTCTTTCCGATTTTGTCAAGTTTGATTTTGCCTTCTTTTGATTTTTCAGGGTTAATGCACATTGTGCTCAAACCTCTTGTGCTGTTGTCTTATCTATTGAACCTAGTGCTACTTCTACGTTAGGAATGACATCCTCTGGTTTCAATTTATTAACTGTTACTTTGAAATTTAGTCCTTTCTCCAGTACTTTTATCTCACTGGAGCTTAGTTCCCTTGATGAGAGGTTGATCACCCACTTTGTTTTGTCGATAGAGGATGAAGCATTGACATCAATTTCAATTGCTGTGTTCTTTTCTTCAATAAGTTTGTTGAATTTTTTGATTTGTGTGTTTTTTGATTTTCTTAATGCAGATTCTCTAGCTTTTTTGGATGTTTCAAGAATAATTGTATAGTCTTTGTCATTGATCATATATTTGAGTTTGTGTTTGAGTTTTTCAATTTCATTTCGTATATTATTTAGTTTCACAGTAACTCGATGTAATTCTTCTCTGAGACATAATCTACTGACATTTTCGGCAGCTGATGTTATTTTACTTGAAGTAATTGGAGTACGTAGACGTAAATATTTCGGAATCATATGATTTCTTAAACATCGACTGTTAAAAATCCGATGATTTGTGAGTCTTGCTTCAGTTTGTTGATAAGCTTCCTGGTAGGAAGACCATAAGTATCACTGATATAAGAATAAAACTTGGGCACTGTGGTAGAGTGTAATTCCATTAAGGGTAAATTTTATTTTGATAGAGTCTCACAGTGTTAAACAGTAATATTTACTGATGATATATAGGCAAACTGAAGGTGTAGCGATGGGATCACCAATATCCCCTATCGTAGCAGATATATTTATGGATAGCTGGGAAAATATGGCACTTAATACGTTTAATCCTACACCAAAAATATGGTGGAGATATATGGATGACACTTTCACAGTGTTAAAAACAGAACATATCTCTAGATTCTTGACACACATAAACTCACTAGTGGAGGGAATAAAATTCACATTTGAAACCGAAAATGAGCAAGGAGAATTAGCTATGTTAGATTGTAAAATAAAAAGAATAGAAGAAGGCAAACTACACACTAGTGTTTATAGAAAACCAACGCATTCTAGTAGATATTTAGACTTTAATTCATCTCATCCTTTAACTGTTAAGGCAGGCTTAGTTAAGTGTTTAACAAACCGAGTAATGGCACTAAGTAGCACAAAAAAAGACCTAAATGATGAAATAAAACAGATAGAAGAAGAGGCGTTGGTGTTAAATAACTATCCTGTAAAATTCATTAGGAAGATTGAAAAACGCCAAAAGAAAAATACAAATAATTGTGTAACTAGTAATAATAACATAAATAAGAGAGAATATAAGTCATCCATAGTTATACCATATAAAGAGGGGACATCTGAGACCCTACGTAGGATTCTAAATAAAGCAGGAATTAGAGTGGCATTTAAACCTACAAATTCACTCAGGGACAAGCTCTGTAGGTTAAAGGACCCAGTGGACCCAATTAGACAAAATAATATAATTTACAAAATACCCTGCAATGACTGTGAGGTCAACTACATAGGTCAAGCTAGTAGGTCAGGGGTAGTCAGATTATCAGAACATAAGAATTTAGCCAAGGTATGAATGGTTGAACCAGAGAAGATGAGTAATTTAGAAAAAAGCTCGGCAATTGCACTGCATACATTAGCACACAACCACACAATAGGGTGGGTGGGAGAGGGTTACAATTCTAAAAAGTAATCTAGGTAGGTGGAGAGAGAGGTTGATTACTGAATCCTTGTTCATCGAATCTACACCCAACACATGCAATAGGAATGAATCATCACTCATAGCGGAATATGAAAAATAATACTACCAATCAAATCAAGTGAAAATCAAGTGAAAAACACTGGAACTATATAAATGAATTTAGGAAGTCATGTGATTAACTTGATATGATTATGAGCAATAAATTGTGCTCGAAAAGTCATCAGTAAATATTACTGTATAACACTGTGAGACTCTATCAAAATCAAATTTACCCATAATGGAATTACACTCTACCACAGTGCCCAAGTTTTATGCTTATATCCATGCTGTTTTTCATTATTCGTGTTATCACAGATCGCCTCACTTTTTCATCCTGTTTACTGATAGAACCATTAATATTATTATTATTACTATTATGACTAATTGCACAATTTACATTCACCATCTTTAATGTGATGACGAATTGTTTTTGAACGCATAAAGGTGGCTTAAACTTCCTAATTGCCAGCTAGGGCTTCCACAAGCTTTAGGATGCTCCCCAAACACGTTTTATAGATAGGTTTAAAAGATCTGTTAACGTCAATTTTATGTCCTGTCTTTTAAACGTATCTATAAAACGTGTTTGGGGAGTATCCTAAAGTTTGTGGAAGCCCTAGCAATTAGAAAGTTTAAGCCACCCTTATGCGTACAAAAACAATTCGTTATCACATTAAACGTTCCTTGGTAAATTTTGTTTTGATACCATAGCAGATGTACTATTACCTCTACTATTTGGTTTAGTGGTCTTCATTGTTATTTTGACCTTGAATATGTCCTTTTAACTTGACTATTTTTGTCTATTTTCTCACCGCTTAACTCTTTATTAATTTCGTATTCAAAACAAGATTTTGAGCGAACAATTGTTTTCGATAACTTCTTCTTCTTCTTCAGGCTCTAGAGTTATAAATCCATGAATAATAGAGTACATATAATTATCTATAGTTTGGTTTGTAAGGATTAGTTATGTTTTACGAGTTGATCACGGACTGATATCAGCTAGAGAACCATTGAAAACCAAGGAGTACTGGACAGCTGCTGTTTCATCCTAGTTTGGGAATCATCGACAGTACGCACCCACTGGGATTCGAACCCAGTGGGTGCGTACTGTCGATGATTCCCAAACTAGGATGAAACAGCAGCTGTCCAGTACTCCTTGGTTTTCAATGGTTCTCTAGCTGATATCAGTCCGTGATCAACTCGTAAAAGAGTACATATAGCCAATAAAGGCAAATGAAAATAATATCAGAAACTGTATTGGGGTACATGTGTAAGTTGAGATGATAGTCCATTAGTTAACATAATCGACCAAATGTGTATAGGGTGTATAGTCAGAAAAATGTGATGAAGTGTGAATGAACAATTGGGTGATATAGTGCTGTTTTATAGTCAACAGAATACAAGTGTCATTGGGGTGAGAGAAATGCGATAGCCACAAAATACATACAAACACACATTAACAAAGGGGACACTGAATGTTTGAGGGCTGACCGATAATGTCTAATGATAAAATGAAGAGGCTAAATTGTAAATTGTAATAAGATGTTACAGAGTTGGTAGGCTTAGTGTAAAATCACAAAGGTTGACAAAATTAGGGGTAACAATGAGGTGAAATAAACTGGGTGGAGAAATGGATAATAAAGACATGATATCACAGAATGATAATAATAATAATACGAAAAATTATGATCCTGGTGACCTTATAGTGGGCCAGGGTCTACTCTGGGTTTGTTTTTATATTTTCCCCTGGAATTTAAATGCTGTGGAAATCAGGCAGAGCTGCACTCCCAGCATTATGTCGTCAAGTGGTACTTTCATCCTAAGTTCGAGTTCTTGGTCAGAAATGAGTTCGTTTCTGAATGTCTCTATATCCATATTTATTGGTATATTTGTTATATATATTTTTTCTTCATTATCTAATTTTTAATTATCTTATCTATGTTTTAGTTCATAAGAATTTGTTAGTCTAGATTTTGAGTGCCTTTTAAGGGGATTAAATCTATATTTGTATATGTGCGTCGGTGGCACAGCGGTTAGGACGCTCGCCGACCATGCACATGGTCCGGGGTTCGATCCCCGGCCACAGACGCATTCCTTCACCTCACTAAGCCAGAAATAAAAGCTGGTAAAGAGGAAAGGTTGGGCATGAGGCTAGCAACCCCATCCTGTAAAATAAACACTACTACAGAAACTTCAAGCCCTTAGCTTGAAGCCCTATGTTCCACTGGGAACGTGAAGGAATAATATTCATATATATATATATATATATATATATATATAAACAGTATCAAACACATAAACATATCAACATAGCTTACATGTAACATATATATATTTATCAAAAGCAAATTCAACTTCATAATATTTATAGGTATATTGACATTGGATTTGAATATAACCAATTTTTTCATAAATTTTACCATTATATGGTCCAATGATAACTTTGCCTTGACTTAAATTCAATGAAAATGGTTGATTATATTGATCAAGGATTACAGCTTTCCAATAACCATTTAACTTTGATTCTACACTTTTTGGTATTATACCACATTGAAATATTTTTGAAGTACCGAGTATTGCATATCCATTATCACCATTATGTCCGTTAATTGTACCTATTCTGCCTAAATCTTTTTGTTTGTTTTTTTCGTTATTTTCGTTGTTTATTTTTTTGTAAAGAGTTTGAAGGCAAATAAAGTTTTTTTGTAAAAACAACAAAAATATACATTAAAAAGTATAAATATTCAAGGATATGAGAAAATCTATATTTATAAGTATATATATAAATGCTTTTACGAGTTGATCACGGATTGATATCAGTTAGAGAACCATTGAAAATCAGCCGGGGGTACTGGACAGCTGTTTCATCTACCTAGTTTGGGAATCATCGCTAGTACGCATCCACTGGGATTCGAACCCACAACCTTCCGGTTACAAGGCAAGCTAGCTCGCATACCATCCAGCCATTGGGGTCGCGCTAAATCATGAATTGGTAGAAGTTAGAATTCAAGTGAACAATCGGGTCGCAGTGGCTGAATGGTATACAAGCTAGCTTGCCTTGTAACTGGAAGGTCCTGGGTTCGAATCCCAGTGGGTGCGTACTGCCGATGATTTTCAAACTAGGATGAAACAGCAGCTGTCCAGTGCTCCCTGGTTTTCAATGGTTCTCTAACTGATATCAGTCCGTGATCAACTCGTAAAACATAACTAATCCTTACAAACCAAAACTATAGAAAATTATTCTGATGCTCGCTAGTGACTTGCTACAGGTTGGGGCTTCCTGCAGTTCTAGTGAGAAGTCGTGACCAGTGAGGTCCAATTAGAAGTCACGAGTGGATGGATTTCCACCAACGACAATAGTTGGGGTGGCGCTAAAATCATGAATTGGTAGAAGTTAGAATTCATGAGCCATTGAATCGGCTCAAACTAGAAGTCCTACCTTCCAGTGGGAACGCTAACGAATAATAGAATAACAGTAATAATAATAATAACACCAATGTTTGATGATGTCAATTATAAAAATTCAAAATACGAAATGATTGACTCGTTTCAAGTTATAGAACTTTGTACAGAAGTGCACCAATATTACCACACTTTCTCCAATTAGCACATTTAGCAAAGCAAGAGAAAGCAGTAAAGAGAGGCAACAAAAACAGAAGAATGGGGCAAAAAGAATATTAATATAGGAGAACAATAGACTTTTACTGGATATGATTGACAAATGACAAAGAGTGAATGCATGTATCTGCGCAACCACCGACAACGACGATTTTCAACCATATGACCAATTGGCTCCAGCCGCCGACATTGGTTCTTACCATCATGAGTATCCCAACTATACTGCCAGTTAGCCAGTCTACACCTTCCTACCTGACTGTTTTTTCTTGATATCAAGACATCGAAAAAGTCAAGCATAGATATCTCTTTCAGTACATCTATACTGAAATAACATTAATAGGTTATTGACGTTACTACTCAGTTTCATGAAATGAGTAAGAAAGGGAGGAGGTTCAAACACTTTCCGGAGCATTTATCAGTTTACTAAAGTGTGCATATCACTATTATATGCAGCGGTTGTAAAGACAGAAGACAAGGGTCAGGCAAAATATCCTCTATTGAGAAAATCAACAGGTATTTATAGATTTTTATGTACATTATTATTAGCGTTATTGATAGCAGAGAAGGAACGTCTTCTGACCGGTTGTTTCCTTACTGATAGTTATTCTATCATCTCTTTATGGCCATTTCTTAGAAAGTCAGGCCATAAATCCACGAATCATATTTGCACACGTTAAGTCTGCTGTGATTGGCTAGTGAGTTCCTCAAGGTTAAGCTTTGTTATTGTGTTTTTTCTCATGACCCTGATTCGGGATATAAACACTGACGTAAATTGCTGTCTACAATTTTGGCTAGCAAACAGCTCTCACCACACGGTGATTCAGTGGTAGAACAATGGTCAACCACATGAGTTGTTCAAGGTTAGATCACTAACCAACAGACGCACTCTCAAACCTCACTAAGTGCGCAGTTCCTTCCATTTATGCAGACAACAATCAGCATAAATGGAAGGAACCTGAAAGAAACAACCTCCTTCACATGACGACCTGGGAGGCATTGTTCCAACTACAGGCGAACGGAACTGACGAGGATATCAAAGCAAGAATCAGAAAAGCAACACTAGCCTTCACTACTCTCAAGTCTGTGTGGAGGCCAACAACACTCAGCATCAAAAGTAAGATCCGGATTTTCAACTCCAATGTGAAGTCAGTCAGTGCTACTTTATGGATCAGAGACTTGCATTGCGCGTCATAAAGAACATCTCAAACAAACTACAGACCTTCATTAACAGTTGTCTTCGCTCAATACTCAAGATCAGATGGCCGGTCAGAAAAGATCAGCAACAGAGATCTCTGGCAATGAGCGAACCAACCAGGAACCGATTGTGAAATAAATAGGCAAGAAGAAATGAAGGTGGATTGGCCACACTCTGAGGAAACCATCAAGTGACATCACAAGACAAGCCACTGCTCGAGTGGAACCCGAACGGGAAGCGGCGAGTTGGTCGTCAGTGCAAGGGTGACTTGGAGGAGGTCATGTGAAGAGGAGATGAAAACGTGTGGTCAGACATGGAGCCAGGTGAAGACTCTAGCAGAGAACCGAACGCAATGGAGACGCACAGCTGAAGCCCTATGTTCCTCTAGGAATTAAAGGAAACAATAATAATATAATAATAAGAGCGCAGTAAGACCGGTAAGGAGAGCATAGACTGGACTTGAAGCAAGCAACTCAACCACGTAAAAATAAACACTACTGCTATGGAAATTTTCAAAGCTCTAGCTTGAAGCCTTACTTTTCATCACCGGGAAAGTAAAGGAATAAAAAATATAATAATAATAATTAAAAAAGAAAAGGAAAGGAGAGGCTGACTTACCAACAAGATGTACTGTTTTTGTTTTTGAGATACCTGTTGATCCTCCTGATTTTGTTTTCAAATCACATGTGACATTAAATGTACCAGGTGTCAAATAGATGAGATCGCCTTTTCGTGGTTGAATACAATTGGTACCATTGTATGAAACTAATTTTCCTTCTATATTATTCGGAACACTTATCTTCCAAGTATACGGACTTTGTTCAGTCTTTTCATAGCTTGTACAACAAACTCTTCGATTACTACCGATATGTATACGATAGATATAGTCAGAATGGATATCAAGATAATAGCTTACTTGATTAGCTAGAGAAAAATAAAATAAATAAATAAGTGGAATAAAGCAAGTGATAAGATTATATAGGAGGAATATTAGGCGAGGGATTACAGAAAAATGTAAATTTAAGATGAAGTATTAGGTAATATTAAAATATGTGGAAAACTTGGGCACTGTGATAGTAAGTAATTCCATATTAGTTTTTTTATTAGATGGATATATCACACAGTGAAACAGTATTATTTACTGGATGACAAGGTTTCGAACAAAATTTATTGCTCATAATCATATCAGTTATAATCACGCGACTTCGAAACTTGAGTTTTATAGTTTTCTTTGTTCTCTCCTATTCGTTGTCGTATAAGTGGTAGAATTTTCCAGATATCCGGCTAGACAGGTGTTAAATCATTCCTATTACACGTACTCTCTTCAGTTGATTCGATAAACAAAGCTTCCGTTATCAATCTCTCCCTCCAAACTGTTACATTAGGTTTTAAAACTGTCTTCCTATCCCTTCCATTGTATGGTTGTGTGTAACTGCATGTAGTGAGTGCTATAGGTGAACAATTCTCTAGATTTCTTATCTTATTCGGGTCAACTAATCTAGATTTTGCTAGGTTTTTATGTTCAGCTAGTCTGACTGAACATAGAGAGAATAGTTCAGCTATAGCACTCAATGCAGTTACACACAACCATACAATAGGATGGGATAGGATGACAGTTTTAAAATCTAATGTCACAAGGTATAGGGACAGATTGATAGCAGAAGCTTTGTTTATCGAATCAACTGCAAATACATGTAATAGAAATGATTCATCACCTGTCCCAGATACCTGGAAAATTCTACTACAGCTACTACAAATAGGTGAGAACAAAGGAAACTATAAAACTCAAGGGTCAAAGTCGTGTGATCACAATTGATATGATTATGAACAATAAATTCTATTCGAAATGTCATCCAGTTAATAATACTGTTTCACTGTGTGATATATCCACCTAATAAACAAACTAATATGGAAGTATAAGGTAAAACAGTGGATAATGTTCATTTACGATAATTGGTCAGTCGTGATCAGTGAGGTCCATCCAGACGTCAAGTGTGAGGATGGATGTCCCGCCGATAACATTGGCTGGTGGTACCGCTGAAACCACGAATTGGTAGAAGTTAGAATTCATGGGCTGGCTGTTGAGGAGTCGGGTCCCAGTGACTGAGTGGTATACGAGCTAGCTTGCCTTGTAATTGGAAGGTCTTTGGTTCGAACCACGACAGGTGGGTGGGTGTGTACTGGCTATGATTCCCAAACTAGGATGAAACAGCTGTCGAGTACTCCAGTGCTGGTTTTCAATGGTTCTCTGACTGATATCGATCCGTGATCAACTCGTACAAACAAATCAGTAATTAGTTGCTGAAATATGACATTTTTATGAGTGTGTTTGTAGGGATTTTATTTGAGTTACTAGTTTGATCACGGAGTGATATCAGTTTATTTTCCTTCACGTTCCCAGTGGAACATAGGGCTTCAAGCTAGAGGCTTGAAGTTTCTGTAGCAGTGTTTATTTTAACAGGATGAGGTTGCTAGCCTCATGCCCAACCTCTCCTCTTTGCCAGTCTCACTACTGGCTCAGCCAGGTAAAGGAGTGCGTTGGCTGGGGATCGAACGCCGGAATATGTGCATAGTCGGTGAGCGTCCTAACCACTGTGCCACCGACGCGTAATGATATCAGTTGGAGAACTACTATTGAAAACCAGCACTGGATAGCTAGCTGTCTCATAAGCTTAGTTTGAGAATCATCGCCAGTACACACCCATCCTACTATCGGGGTTCGAACCCACGACCTCCAGGTTACAAGGCAAGCTAGTAGACCATGAAACCACTGAGACTTGACTCTTAAATGGCCACCAGCCCATGAATTAAAACTTCTACCAGTGCGTGATCTTAGCAAGGCAAGTTTGTCCAGTAGCAAGTTACTAGCGAGCACCTGCTGAGTCTGTAATGCCGATGAGTCATGAAGTAGACTGATGAAACCATTGTCCAGTACTCGACTGTAAGTTTTCAATAGTTCTCCTAATGATATCAATCCGTAATCTAACTTAAAGTAAGTAACATGGTTTTCCTGGTTTTTAGGTATTCCATTGCATACAGTTTAAGTGATGGATACTGGATGGAGGTCTCAGTGAAAAAATTATCTTTGTATCTTAAGTTCAGTTACAAAGGGGGAACTGCAGTTGACATTCTAAAATATCGACTTAATAGAGCAGTAGAGAGAGAACATTTCCTGCAGCTAAACTGATACTCAACTTCTCAACTAAACCAGTACTCACACAGCAAGTCAAGGAGAAATTACCAAAGATGGCCTCATCAATGTGTATCTATGAATTCAACTGCTCATGTGGAGCTAGTTACATTGGCCGTACTCAGAGGGCTTTATCCATACGCGCACGTGAACATGTACCTTTATGATTGAGTAAAGCGGTAACCAAATGCGTAAATAGTGCAGTCTTAGCCCACTTGGTAGATACTGGACACCCGATAAAACTTGAACAAGCATTCTCAGTTATCTATCACGTTCCTAGTAATCTGTCTGGAGGAGCTCGACTACGTCTTTTATCAATAGATGAAGCGGTTGCAATCAATACTAGAAGACCAACTCTTTGTATAAAGAGGAAGTATGTTCAACCTCTATGTTTACCTTGGCCAAAAAATCCTCCATAAACATTAGCACTATAAGTTCCTATCACAATTTTCTTTTCTTTTCTTCTTCTTCTATTCCTCTGTTTCATTGAAAAACGTTCATTTTCGACTTTTATGATTTCATGACCTTTCTTATGATTTTATTACCTTAGGTTTAAGTAGTGCTTTTCTAACTTGTTATCGTATTTACAAAATCCTGTTCATTCCACTTCATTATATTCATTATTATTTTTTGACAATCATTCACCAATATTACTTGTAATTTTACACCATATCATTATTATCATTTTACAATCATTCTTATTGTCGTTATTTTCAACCTTGAACTTATGTCTAGTCCGCCTCATTCGTTGGTTTATTTTCATATTGTCTCACACACCCTGATTACACTCACTCTCGAAACCTGTATTTTTCTGCTGACTATATTTTTTAACTCATGGAAAATTTCCATTGTAACATAGAAAATCAAAACAAGTGATTCAGCAAAGAGACTCTTTTCAACGAATTTATTATCAAGCTGTACAATCGTATGTATATGGTTTTTAAGAAGTTATATCCGGGCGTCGGTGGCATAGCGGTTAGGACTCTCGCCGACCATCCACATGGTCCGGGGTTCGATCCCCGGCCGACGCACTCCTTCACCTCGCTAAGCCAGAAATAATGCTGGTGAAGAGGAAAGGTTGGGCATGAGGTTAGTAACCCCATCCTGTAAAATAAACACTGCTACAGAAACTTCAAGCCACTAGTTTGAAACCCTATGTTCCACTGGGAACGTGAAGGAAAAAAATATCCGGTGAGGGAATTGAATCATAGGTGTGAATGCACAAAATAATAATAGTAATATGAAATGCAATTAAAACTAAAATGTTTGTGATTATAATCATAGTTAAATGTCAAGTGGCAAAGCAAATTAATGTCATATATAGAATAATTCATAGGATGGATAGAACTTGAAAAAGGGTGTGCAATTATAGGATTAGTAGACAAATCGAATAAAATAAAAACGTTACGTAATACTGTGTGAAATTTGATAGCATAGAATTTAATGTTTTAAAAAAGAATTAATTTAGAATGACAAGTGGAACAAGTTAAATAATACCGGGGACAGTTCAAAGTTAGAGTAGTAATAGTAACAATTGACGTAATAAGGAAGAGACTACAAATTGAATAGACAAAATGAAAAAATGAAAAATTGGTAGAGCGAAAATATGATTGGGGATTACTATACTTTAGCATAGAGGGATTAAGACCATGAAAGTTGAAAGGGTTGTACGAACTTTTCTGCACACAGAGATCTGGCTTTTCTGTTTCGATAGCCAAAGCTTCAGCAATACAGATGAGTCGGGTACGTAGGGATTTAGGTAAATTACTCTTTGCCTTGTAGATGACTTTAAAGGC
Source organism: Trichobilharzia szidati (assembly GCA_944472155.2). Lineage (NCBI taxonomy): Eukaryota > Metazoa > Platyhelminthes > Trematoda > Strigeidida > Schistosomatidae > Trichobilharzia > Trichobilharzia szidati. The sequence goes on along the minus strand of OX235276.1, from coordinate 22,546,676 downwards.
GGAGGCTATAGAGATAGGATGATCATTATCGTCCAGATGTTCGATGGCCGCGCTTCTTATTGCTCCACTTCCGCCTCTTCGTAAGCATGCAGGATAGTGTTCTTGCACCCTCTTGTACAAAACTCGAGTCGAACGACCGATATACCTAGCTCCACACGAGCAGGTGAATTGATAAACACACATAAAGTTGGTCAACAGTGGGATCTTGTCCTTCAGGTTATTGAACAGTAATGGTCGACTAGTAAAGGCTATTCTCAGAGATGTTACCATCTTAATAGCTTACGATATTTTTTAATCCGCTTTCCGTGTGTATTACACTTTCTAATTTAATTAATTTGACGTTCTGGAACTTTCTCATCCATTTCCTGTAAATATTTTTATATAAATACACACATCATTAAATTATTTCATCTCATGTTCACACTGACCATACATATTAAATAGCTAACTGACTGCTGTTCCCTCCCACCTTGTAATTGTTCCACAATACACTTTCTGATGCGATTCTAATTTGCCTTTACTGACTAGCTATTGTGCGCTTAAATTAGAGGATTTATAATTGTAGAGCCTGAAGAAGTGATTTTTCTGATTGGTTAAAAAGTACACTAACTTGTCTACTTATGTGTGCGTGGGTGGAGTGAATTGGTAGGCAGTGAACATGAAGATCCGAATTACCTGATTGGTCCTAATGTCAGAAAACTTAAATTAGTTGGAAAGCAATAATACCAACTTGTCAAAGGGGTAATAACTGACCAAAAATAAAAAGTGGATTATATAATGAACAAAATGCGAAAGAATGGGAAATAATTATGAAACAAATGAGTATGGATCCATAACTGTTCAGCCTGTAGAAGAATTTATTGAAACCACAATTGTTCGCTCTAATTATTTTGTTGTTCTGAATAAATTATGGGAATATTCAGTTGACTAAAAAATTATCACTCAATGGGGATATAGGCGCATCCAACTCACGACATCCCATTTATGCAAAAATATAAACACTAAATTCCACTGTTAGGTATAATTTACCAAACGATATCACGTGCTGAAGTGTCAGCACTAGTAACCGACATGTTAACACAGACAGAGCATTTCCGACTGTACAGCTTTGAAAATGAAATCGTCGAAAAGCGAATTTTCTCCATTGAATTCTTTGTTTTTATGAGAACGAATGTATCCATATACCGGTTCACTTGTCATTCTATATCTTGTGAATAATTTAGCAACATATCGTCTACTTTCAGTCCAGTTTAACTCGAATTGTTATCATAAAATCGAAAACTTTTCATTGTCTATGTGTACATAAACAATCAGTGAAATATAATTATCATTAATCAATAAAAAATATAATAACCAGTCGATAAATATTGGTATCCCAATGGAAATCCTGAAAGAATTGTTATTGAGGTGTACCATGAATGTAAATTTCAAATTTGACGGTACACTTTACAGACAAGTGGACGGGGTGACGATAGGCTCCCCATTGGGTCCCATTTTGGTTGATTTCTTTCTAAGCAAAAAACTAGAAAATGGACCTTTGAATAACCTTATCAGAAAGTTTTCATTTTATTGCCGGTATATGGATGACACCTTTATTCCTTGTGATAATGATTCGGATAGGAATGCAATAATAACTCAATTCAATGATGTCCACTTTCCTATGAAATTCACGTGTAAAGAGGAATCCCGAAAAAGAATTGCCTTCTTAGATTCCCTTCTCACGAGAAAACCAAATGGCAGTTAATATAACGAGACATTTGCATAGGAAAAGTAGCTGGACAGGACAATATACACACTTTCACAGCTTCCTTTTCTCTCCAGTACAAAAGAAATTCAGCAAAGACCCTCAGCCACAGAGTTAGAGCTATATGCTCAGAAGAAGTAATTCAAGATGAATTAAGCAATTTATATGATACCTTGATTGATTGAAAATAGCTATCCCGACAAATTTATCAAAAAACACATGACAAAGAAAGCGGAAAAGGACTACTCACTATCTGTAAACAAGAAGCCTCTTTATATACGACTGAAATTCAAGGGTGATATACCAAGTGAAATAATTACGAAGAAATTAAGAAAATCATTTCAAAGAATATTAATGCTGGCGAACTACACGTCTTATTCTCTACACGACCGATGGTGATTCCTCGACTGAAAGATGAAGTACATAGGCAAACTAGCTACTTTTAATTGTATCTACTAATTCAACTGCACTTGTAGTGGAGCGAGTTATATTGGCCGTTGCTCTAGGAACTTGATTTTTCGTGCTCGAGAACATCTCTTAATATGGCTAAGTAAAGGCGTAGTAAAAACCATCAACAGTTCGATATTAGACCATCCGGTCCAAAGTGACTGGCCACAAAGCCAGCCAGCATTGAAGAATCCTTCTCTATCATATAACGGGTGCCAAATAAATTGTCAAAAACATCGAAGTACCTCGTGATTCAAACAACAGAGGCTAATGCAATTCGCGTGAAACAACCAGTGCTTTGTGTGCAAAAGAAGGAGCGAGTCCAGCTAGCCACTACTTCTGCCCTGGCCTTCAGTAGAGGCTAGAAATCGATAAATTTGTATTAGTATTTTTCCTCGTTTTTCTGACATTCAGTTTATTGTTATGTTGATGCTATTGAACTGTAATCTAATCATATTATTGATTCACTGTTATTTAAACAACATTAATTCATACACTGTTTTATATATATATATATAACTGTAGAACTTGATGAATAGCAGGTTATCGAGAAGAATATTGTACTTTGATTGGACACCAGTAACTAGTGTGATGTGTCTAGTCCTTTCTTTGCTGCAGACTGAATTCTATCAGCCATTCTATCAATGTGCCCTGTGATGGCGAGCTACCTAGAATGGTGGTCACATTGCAAACCTGACTGATAGAATTCAGTCTGCACCAAAATACAAAAGACTAGACACATCACACTAGTTACTGGCTAGTGTCGAATCAAAGTATCCACTCTACAGTGCTACAGGAGGTCAATCCGCGAGGCCGAATAGCTCAGTGGTAACGTCTCTGACTGCAGGTGACACTGGGTGACGCGGGTTCTAATTTCAGAATGGAAGTGAGTTCCTTTAAGGGGGTTGCAGACACGCCTTGATAACTAGTGATTGCCAACTTGCAAGAATCCTAGGTAACAATCAGTGAAATATAATTATCATTAATAGATAAAGAATAGGGGTTAAAATCTGAACTCACTATATACAATGATAGTGTTTATAAATTTAACTAGCACTTTATTATTTTTATATAGTTTATAAATACATTCCACTTGTGCTTTACCACGATTTGTATAAGTTTTATATGGTGTAGGTGGTTGAAATATAACCGTTTCATTTGTTGTTGCAGTTGTATTGATTTCAATGATATTATCCTTATTGCTTAGGATACGACCAATCCAATAACCAGGATATTTTTTCTCCATTTCTTCAGGATAAAGATTACAGGAGAATTTCTTTGACGTATTCGTTTGTAAATAGATAATTGAATTATCTTGATTATTCATGGTTCCAAATATTTGAGGATCTATACTCTCCATTCAATGCATAAAAAAATAATATTATATATAAGTATATGAAAGAGTAATTATATATATATACTTTCTTGGGCCTTTAAGTTTCCCCAGCAGTTAATTAGCTTTTGTGATGTAGCGTCGCCAATCTTATGCCCAACACTCTTTCTTTACTTGAGGTTGGGAAATCAGCATACAAGTTACCCTTTCTGAATCTAACTTGTACAATATGACACCAAGAAAGATGCGCCACACAATAATAGTAAAGCAACATAGATTAAGAGTAAAAATATAAGTAGAAAACGGATAAAGAACTTCATCTGGAAGGAAAACAGTCATGTTTAACAAGTTCAAACAGTATTCGTTAACTATCATCAGGAAGGGAAGAGAGAAGGAAATTGCAACACGTTCGCCATTGATGATTGCGATTCTTGGCCATATCCGATAACTCTTCGAGCCATCAATTCGAGCTATCTCTCGGACCCCAACCAGGGAGTCGTGACGCACCAACCGATGCTAATCTAGCACAAATATCCTTCATCCCACGATGCCACGTCATGGACTGACCACCCCTCCTCCTTTTCCATCCCGTCTCAGGGCTGACTAGCGAACAGAGACCTGTACGGAAGCCTTTGGGATGACATTCGCAGCACATGTCCAAGCCACCGGAGCCGGTGTTTCCAGATGACGACACTCAGTGAATGATGATCTCCACTGTGTTCAAACACACGCCACCGAACCTCAGAATTACTCACGCGATGATGCCATCAAACGCAAGCAATCCTGCGGAGACAGCGATGATCGAACACGCAGAGTCGCCTCACATCCCCAGCTTGGAGAGGCCAGGTTTCACAGGCGTAGAGCAAGACAGCCAGCACCGAAGCATTGTATACCTGACCTTTGACAGCCAGGCTAACGTCGCGACGGCTCCAGAGGTGGCTCAAGTTGATGTATGCCACCCTAGCCTTCATTATACGGTTGGAAATCTCATCCGTCACCCCTCTGCCAGCACTCACACAACTACCCAGATACAAAAACTTATCAACAACTTCAAGCAGTTCACCCGCAAGAGTGAGTGCAGGTACAGGCTCCTGACAATCTTGTAACAGTACTTTGCACCTAGACAATGCAAAGCACATACCATACTTACAGACACTGATCGCCAACTGATTAAGTGCTATTTGGGCAGCCTGCATGCTATCGCACAGTAAGACAACATTGTCTGCATACTCGAGGTCGAAAAGTCTATCTCCAGGTGGAGTTCTGCATCCCTAGCAACTTTAATTCTTTCCAAAATGACGTGACTTACTTAGTTGGATAAAAGAGGATCAAAATTTGGTGTGTTACAGATGAAATGAAGAAACGATGATAGAATATGATGAGTAGAACTCATAAAATCAAGAAGAATTATCTCTTATGGACATGAAATGGAAAGAAAGAGCGGGGGGAGGGAAGATGAAGTAAATAAAGTTAAAAAACAAAGAGTTACTAAGGGATGAGCCACTAGGGCACTTGATTCCTTCCGGACACATACGTTAGGTTTCAGGCGTTTTATTGCGATAGCCTCAGCAAACCGTAGAAGACTTGACCAATTTTGTCTGTTAATTTTTATGAATGATACTTGCACGTCCATCAGGCGTTTGGTGACTGAAAAGCTGAGACTGTTTGACCCTTTTAACCACAAGCTCCTTGGTACGCGTTCGAGGAATCTGAGGTAAGCCCTTCTTTCTCTTCTTCCAATGTAACTGCTCCCGCAGATACGCATGAATTGGTATACCCATTTGGAGGTAATATATGAGGAGTACTTGTCGATCTTTGACTGCACCAACGAGGAGGATGTCGGGAGAAGAGAGACTAATTTTGCTGCTGGATACGTCCTGGACTGGGCTGCGCTTAATCATTGTTTTGTGATTCTCATAATATCATCACCTTTGAAGTCGAGTTCTATGAAAACTGGATTCTTACTTACCGTATCTGCAACACGTTTCTCAAATTCATTCTTACGATATTTGTTAATAAAGCTTTTTGGGTAACCATTTTCTTTGAAGCAATTCTAAAGCAACATTAGCTCACTGTCTAATGTGTCAGGTGAACATATTCTATTCGCTCTAGAGAAAAGCGTTTCTCACCAGAGTTCGTTTGAAACTGACTAGGTAGAAGCTATTGAAGTTTAGGTGGAGACCGCTTCAAATTTCCTTATGATATATCGATCTTTTGAGTATCCATCCACTCCAGGAAGTGGAAATTTTCAGCGTCTTCGTGTTCCATTGTGAAAGTCATACTGTTATATACATTGTTAAATAAGCCCAATAGAGATAAATAGTGACTCAAATCACTACAAATAATGAATCTGTCATTGACGTATCTATAAGTGGCTTTTGTTTTATCAGTTACACACTTGTGTTTTTTCTGTTCTGTCTGTCTGTCTATCTGTCTGTCGACATAGAACTTTGCACCGATGTGCAGCAGTTCAAGTCGCCACACTCCATGTAGCACACAAAGCAAGCGAAGAAAGTAGGAGAAATGCATAATATAGACAGTAAACAGAGGTGTGAGACAAAAGAATGGTAGTATCAAAGAACGATATAGTTTCATTTGAAATCACAAGTCACAAGGAGTTGATGCATCTGCGCTATTCAGAACGACTTTCAGCCATATCACCAATTGTTTCCAGCCATGGGCTTTTATCGTCCCGAGGACCCCAACCAGGAAGTCTACACCTTCCTACGTGACTGGCTGGCTTAAACTAACTGTTTTGGATTTCATTAACTGCTGCCATGTTTTGATTTGACCACCGCTTGCTCTTTTCCAGCCTGACCCTATGTCAGCTAACATTGCTCGTCGAGGAAGGCGATGACTAGGCATATGTGACACATGTCCTAACCATCTCAGTCGATTCAATTTCACAGCCTCGTCGACTGATTTCCCCTCCTTACCTAGTACTCGACGCCAAACCTCATTTTTTCTGTTCTAGATTGGTCATAAAAATATCAGCTAATTTAGGACCCAATAGACACTCCATCACCACTCCATCAATCTGGCGATACATTTTGTTATCCAAATGGAATTGTATATCCTTAGTACATAAAATAAGAAGCTGTTGAAATTTCAGTTTTAACCTGAAGAAGCAGATCAGCCTGTTGGCAGTTGATGATTGTGTTATCAAGACAAAGTATTTTCCGGTACTTTTCAGAAAACTGTATTTTGATGTGGTAATGTTTAACAGATTTTCATCACAATTCGAACTTTGCAACTCAGTATGACTTCACAATGATCCTGTAATATCAGTGGTAGTAATAGTAGAAGAGGTAGACGCCTGTTGATAGCGTGGATTAAATTAGTCTTCTATACATATGTTTCATTGGTTGGAAGATTTTATCATGAGCTGACATCAGTTGGAGAACCACTGGAAAACCTGGTAGTACTGGACAGCTGTTCCGTCCTAGTTTGGGACTCTTCGGCAGTATGCGCCAACCGGGACTCGAACCCAGGACCTTCCGGCTACAAGGTGAGCTAGCCTGTAGACCATTAAGCCGCTGGAATCTGATCCAATGGCCAGCCCATGAAATCTAACTTCTACCAATTCATGATATAGCACGACCACTTTACAATGTGTTCTTTGATGACTTACTGCCTCAACTTCAACCTGCTGCACCCTACTGGTCATGGCTTTCTCCTAGAATCCAAGGTGACTGCCTGAATAGGGCCAGTCGCTAGTGAACATCAGGTTAATTTTCAAGTATTGGTTTTGTATATATGGAGAACCAACTAACGTTCCCAGCTGATGTGAAAAACTTCTTACTCAAATTTTAGCAGGAAGAAGCTCATTTACCATCTGTCTAACACTGTTATATACAAGTATTGGTTTGTAGGGATTTGATTAATTGGCTACAGGATTTCATCATGAGCTGACATTGATTGTAGAACCATTGGAAAACCTGCGGGGAGTACTGGACAGCTGTGTCGTTCTATTTTGCACTCTTCGGTGGAGTTTGAACGCCGGTAGGTGCGTACTGTGAAGAGTCCCGAACTAGGACGAAACAGCTGTCAAGTATTCCCTGAAGGTTTTCCAATGGTTTTCCAACCGATATCATCTCATGATGAAATCCTGTAACTGTACATATAACAAATTATTCAAAGATTTACAATCTCAATCATTAAACACACATACCTTCTATTCTTACAGTTCTTTTGAAACTGTACAAAGTGGTATTTTGTCGACTTTTATATATACAGTGAATTTCAGTTACACCTGGAGTTTCATAACTACCATTGTTGACGGGAGGTTCAATACTTGTTGTATTGTTCAGCGATTTAATCGATAATAGATCCTTTTCACCGCCTACTTGTTTAGCTAACCAATAACCTTTCAGTATTGATTCAATATTATCAGGTTTTATAGCACAATGAAGTTTTTTATTTGATCCAAATGGTAGAATAACTTCACCCGTGTCTACTCCATTCAAAGTTCCAAATGTTGGACAACCTTAGGTTGGGAGAGAAAGAAATACAGCTCAGAGAACACAACTGATTCAGTAAATTTAAATTCAAGCACTCATAATTATATTTATTTTTGTTAATAAACCCTATCAGTGTTGGTGAACATTGAATCGTTTGTTTATTCGAACTGGTCTCCATTTGGTGGGAGAATATCAGAAAGGGGGCCATGAGTTCCTTCAAGATTGCAGATATGCCTTGCTGACAAGTGCTAACTGGCATGAAACATAGGTCCATTGCTTCCTGCTGATAACCTCCAATCATCTAATATCAACTATTCAAAGTGCATCATGATGGCGAGCCACCTAGAGGCATGATGGCCTCATTGCAGACTTAACTGCACCGAAGGTAGGATTTGACACATCACACTAGTTACTGACTACTGTCCAATCAAAAAAGCCCTGTGCTCCACTAGGAACCCAAGGGGACAATAATACATTCCTACATCATATTGTTCTGAACAATACTAAAGACGTATATTCGTTTTAATAACATTTTAAACACAACAATAGATACAATCATGGATAATATGATCAATCTATTTGGTTCTTATTAATTGTATTGAAGTAATTCAACCACAGGTTTCAACTGCCTTGTCGGTACAAAAGAGCCTTAGTAAGGTGCATCTTCAGTAGAATCCAAAGAAGACACAGGCACTGAAGACACATTTCATGATGAAGAAAGAAAGTTGACACAAACTCTGGTTGATAACAGTTATTCAGACAAGTTCATCAGGAGATATAAAGTAGTAGTCAGAGTACCAAGACTCACTCTACAACTCGTCCCTAAGAAAGACGTGTACATCCAGCTACCCTATATGGGGGATCAAAGCAGCTTGATAACTAGACAAAGACTGAATGCTGCTGTTAAAAAGACTTTTTATGCAGCTAATATCATTATAATTGAGAATGTGAAGCCAATATATCTATCTAAGCCCTTCGAACATGCGAAAAATAATGTCACATCCAACTGTATTCACCGATTTGAATGTACGTATGAACTCACATACATAGAAGGAACGACTCAGCGATCTCTGCAAATAAGGCCTGGCTTCAGAGCACATTCCTAAATGGCTCTAGAATCAAATAGAATCTTCAGAACCTAGCTCCTCTATTACGAAACATATTATAGAGACAAGACATAAAATTGACGTTAACACATCTACCAAACCTATCTATAAAACGTGTTTAGCGAGTATCCTAAAGTTTATGGAAGCCCAAGATGACAATTAGAAAGTTTAAACCACCTTTGTGAGTTCCAAAACAACTCGTCATCACCCTAAACCTTCCTTGGTAAACTTTGTTTTGATACCAACCAGGGTAGATGTACTATTACCTCTGCTATTTGGTTTAGTGATCTTCGTTATTTTGACCTTCAATACGTCCTTTTAACTTGACCTAAGTCTATTTTCTTACCTCTTAACTCTTTATTAATTTCATATATATGACAATTCCGTGTGTGATCTGATTGTTCGAAATGTGTTGTGCGCAAATACACAATACACGATTCAGACAAATTACATCTTCTTGTTGCCTTATCTAAATTCGTAAAAGGGAACTAATTATTTTAAATCCTACATACTCTACATCTATTCTAATCAGTTTTAATTATCCAACACCCATGATAATATCATAGGGACTCTCACTCAATTCTAATCCAAATCAAAAATATGAAAATTTTTGTACATAGGTGTGCCTTACTAAAGAAATAACCAAGTGTAAAAGGAGTGCTGAACAGCCAGGGTTCGAACTCAGAACCTTCTGGTTACAAGGCAAGCTTGTAGACCATTCACAACTACTAGAATCCAATGGGTGCGTATCACCAGCGCAGATCCCAAACTAGGGTGAAACAAGTGCAATTAAAACTTTTATGAATGCCTACAAATTTTGAAAGGATATACTTTAATTGACAACGATCAGCATAAGTGGGAGGAACCTGAAAGAAACAACCTCTTTTACCTACCTTGGAAGCATCGTTTCAACTACAGGCGGAACTGACGAGGATATCAAAGCAAGAATCGGAAAAGCAAGACAAGCTTTCACTACTCTCAAGTCTGTGTGAAGGTCAACAACACTCAGCATCAAAAATAAGATCCAGATTTTCAACTCGAATGTGAAGTCAGTCAGTGCTACTATACGGATCAGAGACTTGCACTGCGCGTCATAAAGAGCAACTCAAACAAACTACAGACCTTCATTAACAGCCACTTGTCTTCGCTCAATACTCAAGATCAGATGGCCGGCCAGAAAAGATCAGCAACAGAGATCTCTGGCAATGAGCGAACCAACACAGCAGGAACCAATTGTGAAACAAATAGACAGGAAGAAATGGAGATGGATTGGCTATACTCTGCGGAAACCATCAAGTGAGTGACACCACTATACAAGCCACTGCTCGAGTGGAACCCGAAAGGGAAGCGGCGAGTTGGTGGTCAGTGCAAGGGTGACTTGGAGGAGGTCATGTGAAGAGGAGATGAAAGCATGTGGGCAGACATGGAGCCAGGTATAGACTCTAGCAGAGAACCGAACGCAATGGAGACGCACGGCTGAAGCCCTATGTTCCTCTAGGAATTAAAGGATATAACAATAAATAATAATAATACTTTAATTGAATACACCCCTACTTACCAACCACTTTTATTAACCGTTTAAAACTAAAAATCACTTTATTACTCTGTAATTCATTAAACGAGCACAAGATTTCTGTCCAACCAGTTTTATAATAGATTGATGCACCTTCTGGTGGTTGAATAACTATTTCAGTGTTATTGATTCTTTTAAAAGATAATAAATCCATTTCACCATTGATCATTTCAGCATTCCAAACACCCTGTAGTTGAGAGGATACACTTTTAGGCAAGATACCACACTGGAATGTATCACTGGAACCAATACGTACGAACACATTGTCTTGATTGATATTGTTCAGTGTACCAATAGCATTATCTAAATAAATATATATGAATTATTCGCATATAATATAAGATGATAGAAGTTATTAATGCATTTGGTATTAAATGGTTGGAGGCAATCGGCAGGAAGCCTTGGACCTAGGTTTCGTGCTAGTTGGCACTCATCAGCAAGGCGTATCTGCAACTTTGACGTCTCTGACTGCAGCACTGGGTGACGCGGGTTCGAATCTCAGAAGGGACATGAGTTCCTTCAAAGCTGCAGATACGCCTTGCTGATGACTGCCAACTAACACGAAATCTAGGTCCAAGGCTTCCTGCCGATTGCCTCCAACCATCTAATACCAACAAATCACAGTGCACCGTAATGGTGAGCCACCTAGCATGGTGGCCACATTGCAAACATGACTGATAGAATTCAGTCTGCACCGAAGATAGGACTAGACAAACTACACTGGTTACTGACTAGTGTGCAATCAAACAAAAATTTAATGCATTTGAATGAAGTAAGAACAACAGTGGTTTTTACAGAATAAAAATGGTACCATCATTTATTTCCTTGGCTTCTCATCAGGTGCTTACAAGTAGGGAAGATTTGAAGGCTCAAATGTCAAGCGAATCACAGTGAGGAAAAAAAGCCCATCTTTATTCAACTTGATTTTAAAGGTGAGAATAATACAGCAATTGTCAACAGAAGACTGAGGACGGCACTAGCCACAGCCTGTCCTGCAGATAAGCTAGTTCCCGTCTATCGAACAATTTGCTCTTTGGTGTAATCAAAAGTTGATAGATATCCTTCACATGTTAACTGTAACTGTGTATACAAATTTATATGTATCTGTGGGAGCAGTTACTTTGGAAGAACAGAAAGAAGAAATGCATACCTACGATTTTCTGAACATGTACCAAAAAGCCTATGTTGAAAGGGAATAAATGCTTTAAACAGTGCCATCGCCACGAATCTTCTGTCCATAGGTCATGAGGTTGACATCGCAAGATCCTTAAAAATTATCAATGGGTAAAAGAGTTTAATTATCGTCTAGGCTACTGAGGCATTCTCCATCAAGCGCTTGAAAACCGATTTATGCGTTCAGAAAGGGACAGTTATCAGTCTTTCTTTGCCCTGGTAACTGGATATTTTCACCTTTCTTTCATCTGATTGCGTAATGTTCAAAGTTTCCATTGTGTATGGTCATTGTTGTTCGGGATAAAAGGTTGATTGTTATATATATTATAGTTATAGGCATATAATGATCGATTTTTGTTTAAAAATGAATTATATGCAAGTATATTGAAATTATTTCTGTACATATCCTTAACAATGTCTTTGGTGTGTAAGCAGCTGATGAGAAGCCAATGAACTAACGGATGGTGATACTATTTTATTCTGCGAAAACTGCTGTTCTTGCTTTATTCAGATTCATTAAGGGGGATAAAATGTATGAAATTAATTCATTTCTGAAATGACCAAGTGGAATAACACACCAGTTTAACAAGGAGGTGCTTCACGTAAATACAGAATTCAATCAGTCTCCCTTAGTCACTTCGACTTCAATGAACCACATAAAGAAAGGAAGACCATAATTTGCGGTATATAATGATATTATCATTCTATATTTCGCAGATTCACATCAGCGGCACACCACTACCTGAAATTACAATGATCATTACTAATGACAGTGACACACTTCAATATTTGAATGATAGTGTGGTGGGAGCTGTCTGCAAGCCAGAATTGTAGACAACAATTTACGTCAGTGTTTACGTCCCGAATCAGGGTCATGAGAAAAAACAATAACAAAGCTTAATCTTGAGGAACTCACCGACCAATCACAGCAGACTTTACGTGTACAAATACGATTCGCAGACATGTGGCTTAACTTTCTAAGAAACGGTCACAAGCAGTACAGAATAACCTTCAGCAAGAAAACAATCAATCAGAAGACGTTGCTTCTCTGCTAACAATAACGCTAATAATAATGTACATAAAAATCTATAAATATCTGTTGATTTTCTCAATAAACGATCTGTTGCCTGGCCGTTGTCTTCTGTCGTTACAGCAGTAGTAGAGTAAACATTATAAAATCAACTCATCCGAAATAAAATCATTACAATTGTTTTTAGTTTAAATTGCTATCAATGTGTGTACTCTCAGAACCGGAAAGGACGAGAGGAGGGAGGAGAGGATAGAAAACAGAAATAATCTAATAAATAGTGTTTACATAGCAACTCAAGAAGGTTCATTGTTCATAAAACTAGAAACTTGCTCACTGAACTGCATTCATTGAATCTCTCTCTCCCTTGGTAACCATATTACTTTCATAACACTGATCAGTCATGCACACTAATGAGCTCATCTCACTAAGCAATTCTTCAATTTGGTGAACTTTAACCTTCTTGAGTTGCTATGTTGGCGTACAAGCTAAAATTGTCTATTAGATTTTTATGTCTTCTATCTTCTCCTCACCCCTCCTTTTCTATTTAGAAAGCATATAAATCGATGGTAACTTAAACTAAAAAAATTCTAATTCTTATATTCCGGGTGGGTTCATCTTATAATCTTTTCTTTATTACCTTTCAAACACTGAAATAGTTTGCAGTTAGCTGATGAGAACCTGTGAAACAGAATGATGATATCATTTTATACTGCAAATCTGATCTTCATTTCTCTATCGAAATTTATCAAAGGAACCGAATGTATGAAAAGGCCGAGTACTTCGATCCAGCCAATCGGCAGCAAAACTTCAACTGAAACTCATTGCACAAGAGGTGGCACTCGTCAACCAAATGGTCTAGTGAATAATGCTTTGGTATTTGATACTATGGGTACTGGGCTGGAGCCTCAGTGGGGAACGCAGTTACATCCAGATGAAGAGTTGGTCCCAGATAGGACGAAATGAGCATTGTCTTGGATTCCACTGCTAGTCACCACCCACCAACTTATCACACCATTTGTTTATTATTTTCGCACAACAGCCCCCATGGAAACGGATAGTCTCAGCTATAATTAAATCAGCTAAATACCTACATTACTTTTTGTTTGAGTGGAACAAAACCTTAAAAAACGAATAAAATCAAATATAACTTACGTAGAATTCCTTTCTCATCAGAAATTTCATCGATTTCTTCTTTTATCTTAGATCTCTCCAGTGAACTGGGTGATAATTTCTGGAAATAAAATCCTATTTAAAGAAAGTAAATGAAAAAAGAGTGTAACACTTTTGTGGAGTATTCATTTCACGAAAAATACCCATTTATTCATAAGTAAAAACACAGTTTTTGTTCAGCGAAGAAATTTCTTTTCAACGACTTCATTTTCAAGCTGTACAGTCGTATTTATATTACAGAAAAGGTCATTAAGTGGCACTAAATAATTGCTCAGTCAATATACATATATGTGATAAGAATAACGATTATTAAAATGTTATAAGGGGTAGAGTTGAAGTGGATAAATTACAAAATTATTAAAGATTGTTTTATAAGTGAATTGAAAAATGTTATATATGTCCAAACCAAGTTCACTTTTAACGGTTTGAAAAAAAATTTGGGCATTGGGTATATGATATTCATTATAATAAAGGTTTTGTCAAGTGTTGTCTAAAAATTTTATAAAATCGTACTCTTATTTGATAAAATTTTTTAGACAACACCTGACATTTTTAAAACATTTTTCAATTCACTTATAAAACAATCTTTAATAATTTTGTAATTTATCCACTTCAACTCTACCCCTTATAACATTTTAATAATCGTTATTCTTATCACATATATGTATATTGACTGAGCAATTATTTAGTGCCACTTAATGACCTTTTCTGTAATATAAATACGACTGTACAGCTTGAAAATGAAGTCGTGTCACCGCAGCTGCAGGTGAACTTGTAGATACAGTTGGAAGTAGAGTCCACAGAATTTCGTCTTTTAATCGTAGGCACAGGGATCGAAAATGTTCGGCACTTGAGGAAAAGAGATGCGGCGTAGAATGTGCGTTTGATGGCTGACCGAAGTCTTTGAGCTAGCTGTCAACTGCATAATCTGGTCACCCTTAAATTGTAGGTTAATAAAGATAGCTTTCTTTGGTACCGAAGCTGTCTTTTCGAGATGCGGTCTTTCTTTACTGTGACAAGTGATAAAGTTTTCCGGATACCCATTAGCTAATAAAACTGAATGTATTATTATTAGCTAATGGTTATCCGGAGAACTTCATCACCTGTCACAGTAAAGAAAGACTACATCTCGAAAAGACAGCTTATGTACCAAAGAAAGCTATCTTTATTAACCTACCATTCAAGGGTGACCAGATTATGCAGGTGACAGCTAGCTCAAAGACTTCGGTCAGCCATGAAATGCACATTCTACGCCGTATCTCTTTTTCTCACTTGCCGAATATTTTCGATCCCTGTGCCTACAATTAAAGGACGAAATTCTGTGGACTCTACTTCAAACTATATCTACAAGTTCACCTGCAGTTGCGATGACACCTGTATTGGTAGAACCAATAAAATGTTCCAATGTCGTCGGAAAGAACATGTTCCAAAATGGCTACTAAATCATTTAGAAAATCACAATGCGAGTAATCTGAATAGAAATCCAGCATCATCCATTGCAAAACACTTATTAATGTCAGGGGTCACAAAATCAATATTATTAATGACTGTTTTACAATTATTTCACATAACTCTAATTCAAGGTTATTGAAGGTGATGGAAGCACTTTGGGGATTAATCACATACGGCCTAAACTGTGTGTACAAAAATCAATAGACTTCAATCTTCGCCTACCATGGACTACTTGACCTATCTAAATATGATTGGTCATTAGTATGTACTTTTGTTTTTATTTAACTGAGTAATTGTCATGAACTTTATTTTATTATTGTTAACCATGTTAGTTGTAAAGCGGTTGTAAAGAAACTACGAAATGATATCATCTCGCGAAATTTGTCTTCTTAATGCCTTATTCAAAAACTGAGTATTCATTTATTAAAAATTAAATTTGTTTTCTGTATAGTATGAAGGCTGGTTGTTATAATAAATGAAAAGAACTAAATGATACTAGTTCATATAGTGGTAATCAGTTTTCTGTGAGTTTTTCATCCAGTGCGTACATCAACACATTGTCAGTATCTTAACAACTAGTCTGATTCTCGTTAGTGGCTGGCTGGCTACAGAAGGACTGGATTTGTAGTGAAAAATCGTGCCCATTGGGTTTCACCTGGTCAGAAAGGAAGACAAATACTCACTAGCAATGACCTTGGCCAGTGCCAGTTGCCCTAAAAACTTCGCAATTTGACAGAAGTTGAAATTCATGGGCTGGTGGCTGTTGGATCGGATCCCAGTGTCTGAATGGTCTAAGAGATCGCCTTTTAACCGGATTTTCCTGAGTTTGGACCCTAGCAGTGAACTGAGTGTGTACTAGCGGTAAGTCCGAAAGTAGGCTGACGAAACAGCTGGCTGGCTGTCTAGTACTAGAGTACTAGTTTTCAACGGTGTTTCTCTAAATAGTATCAATCCGTGGTTAAACCTGAAATGTGTAATCACTTAAAAGTGATGCCAAATGACTATATTGACGACTACAGGTATATATTATATTTGTGACAAAGAGAATGGGAATTAAATTGTCAAAGTTAATGTGAATAGGCCAAAATAATTGAATAGTACTCTCATTTGGAAATGTAAAATTTTACCAGTTGATTTAGAATTACATGAATACACTAACTTCGGTTGAAGGTGTATAGACCATGACAGATATTCAATTGTAAAATAGTTAAAAAGTACATACAACATATATGTAGGCATTTTAATGAAGTTTGTTCACTGGATCTAACTACCCTTTCAGAAGAAATAATCAATTAGTGTTGAATGTGGGTATATTTAGCTCGAATACCTAAGAAACTATTGTACGAAGATATTTACAGAAATACATTTTATTAATTTTCAATGAATTAGTCAACTTTATCTACTGTATAGATGTTAGGATTGATTGACTGAATTAATAACTGAAAAATTTTGCACAGAAATGCACTAGTTTAATCTACCGCATTTCATAAAATTGCTCGTAAAGATAAGGAAATAAGACGTATTGAAACTACAAAAGCATCGGTGGCATAGCGGTTAGGACGCTCGCCGACCATGCACATGGTCCAGGGCTCGATCCCCGGCCGACTCACTCCTTTACCTCGTTAAGCCAGATATAATGCTGGTGAAGAGGAAAGGTTTGGCATGAGGCTGGCAACCTCATCCTGTAAAATAAGCACTGCTACAAAAACTACAAGCCACTAGCTTGAAGCCCTATGTTCCAGTGGGAACGTGAAAGAAAAAAACTACAAAAGACAAAATCGCATGGGAAAAAGAGCATTTAACTGAAGAAAAGTGAAAGTTTTCAGAATTTGGAAAGTAGCATTGAGTGGATTTTGAGCCCCATCACCAACAGCCTTCAACCATTGATTCTTAGCATCTTCAGGACCTCATGCAGACAGTCTGACATCTAAGGAGTTCAGTAAACCTTAAATTCTGTAAATGTCTCCACCCTAACCAACCAGACCAGTCAGTCTTCAGTGATGCAGAAGTCAGCTGTGGTTAACCTCTTCAGTAAATCTCTAATGAAATTAATTTCAGATGGTGATACAAGGGATCTATGGTGAATAAGACTGATTGTTGTCACTTCAGATGAAAAACACCCCCTAAGGTCTTAACACGACTGCATGAACTCTAGTAGAGTGTCTAGGAACACCCTTCACAGCCGTATCACCTGTTGATTGATTAAATCATATTTCGCCTCTAGATGAAGAAATGCAGAAAGTATTGAATACCAGTAAGCATTCTTTTCCTGGAGCTGATGATGACTGGTGACATAATAAGCGCATCCTTGTCTGAACTTCAGATAATGTCAGAGTACCATGAAATATAGAATACCAGGTAGCATATTGCTGGAGCTAATCTCCCTGAGATTGCCACCGGAAGACTTGTTTCCTTTCTGAAAACAGGGATTACCAACAACACTCACCGTTTCGATGGAACTATCCTGGATTATCACACACATGCTAATGCTATAGCTAATCCCACCATTAGTTTGTTACAGCCGTCGTTAAGATATTTGGAGTCACATCGTTAATCTGTTAATCTGTATTTTAGATAATAGATAACTTTTCTGACCATAAGGACAGTCGGGGGAATGATATCTAAATACTATTCATACTGTGACTAGATGGCGAGTAGCTTCTGTGCAACTGTACGCCAGCTGAAATGCCCATCAAGAAGCCCCTTTGAAAGTTCCAGCCATCTCTCCAGTGAATTCACCAAAGTTGCATACGCCTCAAAGATTACTTTGTTAGCCACAGCTCTTTTAAAAATGTTCCTGCTAGTGGGCCTAAATAGTAACGGGTATTGACTATTGCTTTAAACGAGTAACTAGGCAGCATTTGAAAATTGTCACCGTTTACTTCGTCCTCACCACAGTTAGTTAGTGCGTAGGAGAAGATAACAAAACGAATCGAAAAACATCTAAATCCCTATTAGTTACCACAAATTCTTGATGACATTTGCCACACAAGCGACTGTCAACTAGGATTCGAATGTCTAGCGAACCTTCTGCTCTTGAGTTCAACAATATTCTTTCACCACAATTAAATAAGTTATCATCTGAAACCCATAAGTTCGATATGCTTAGAAACACCAAGTCAACCAGGCGAATTTTAGTAAATAACTACACACGATTGTGTATATCTCAGAAAAAATATATATTTCCTAAGGGGGGGGGGGCGCGAGACACCAGATTTTAGGTGTGAGAACTTATTATTCAAAGGTGATGAAAGTTCAAATATTAGGTTAATTGTCCATGTTTAAGAGACTGAAGGTGATGTTTCTCTGGCCTTTGTCACTAGTATTCGTCACAGAGTCAACAGAAGATGAAAAGTGTCTCTGGATATTGATATGGGCACTTAGATATTACAAACATGGTGATGCAGTTAAATTGATCACTGACTAACTTTGTTTACCTGTTACTACTTCCCGGCTAAAATACCTCCAGGGAAAAAGGCGTTAGTTATATGCTGCAGCAAAGCTCAGAGAACTACTTGATACCTTTTAAAACGTAAAGTTCGTCTACACAGAAAACGTTGTAGCCTACTACAGACCGTTAAAGGACAAGTCAGAATGCATTACTCTTATAACCCCCTGCACTATTCAAGGTCGCTGCTGTTAGTCTAATCAATACACAGCTTAGTTTTGTGTCAGAGTATAACTTGCAGAAACACTCGTTCCGGCGTTTGTGGATTTTCGAATCACTGAGATATGCAGGCTCGATCGATCCATGTTCATGTTATGCAAACATGGATTATCTCAAGAGAAATAAGGGAAGCTGAACAGATTCAACGCACATCTAGTAGAAGAGAGAAGTATGCTTTGTGAAGCATATTTGTAAGTGAATTCCAACATAATATGCTACCTCCTTCTCCCGAGATTAGATATGTGGTTAGGATTAATCATATCACGCAACCTATTTAGTGGGAGATAGGCTGTCTTTTACGTTGAATTATTTAGTTACCGACAAATAGTCAGTTTATGCAGTCTAGTGAGGATTAGTGAATACTTATCATGCGTATATCGTTCATATAAACATGGGACTAACTTGCAAAAGAATTAACTCTTTCAAGAACTCATTAGGTGAAAGCGATATGTGTTGTGAATTGAAAGCTTATCGAGCGCATACAGTGCCTGTATTTCTAGTTGTTCTTAGTCAAAAATTGAAAATATAAGAGTGCGAGACAATCCAAACATTGACAAATGTCGGTCTTCGTGTTAGTGGAATGGTGAATTAATGGTGATTTGGAATGCATGCTTTGGACTACAGGGATGCGCCTTACTTGTATATAGTGAAGAAATTATTTCGTCTTACTCTGGACAATTAACGTGAAGAACCAGCTCAGTGGTTTCTAAAAATCCCATGCACATATTACAAGTGTCTTAATTCTAAATAATAAAATGTATTTTTCGTTGTGAAAAATATTATGAACATTTGCTAAGTTAAATGTGTGCACTAACCTTCAACATAACTTGAACAAGCTGATAGAAGGACTGACAACAGATGGTGAAATATCATTGAAATTTCTAGGTTTTCAGATTCTTGGAAATTATGTGATAATATCGAGATAGACGTATACACATAACTTTTCACACAATTCAACATAGAGACCTACGTACAAAATTACATTTGCATTCTAAATGTCATGGAAAGAGGAATTTATTAATTACCTTAAGATGATATAATGAAGAAAAACTATCGTTATCTGACTCTAATCTAATATGATAAAGGGCACAATATGCGCAATATGGGAAATGCTATGAAATTAGCTTCCAACATCCAGAATCCTGAAGTCTTTTAGACGAGTTTGTATTTATGTAGTGATTTCTTGAAACTTATTTCCGGGTGTTTCCACAACGGTAACGTATATTTCAATATGAAAAGCCGCGTCTAAATTTTCATTGAAGTGAATTTAAACAAATTGTGAATTCAAGAGACAGAGTTGCAAAATAGTAGGTATTTTTCTCTTTTTTATGCCAACTTCTTCTACAATCTATTATCTTATTTCTTTTTTGTGACCTAGTAAGTTCCAAATGAGTTCATTTGTCCTGTTTCCAGATGGGGTGGAAACGGCTCCTGTTCTCCGATGGACTTTTGCGTATCACTTCGCCAATTTACGTCCATGAAGACTGCTTCATTAGAATAGTGTTAAGCCTTCGGCCTTTGATTGATGGCTTTTTGGGGTCATAATACATTAGAGGTTTATAAAGTTTCGAAATATCTCAGTAAATTTTGGACAAAAATAACTTTGCCTCCCTGAGAAGTCTCTCTTTTAAATAAGAAGGAACCGTTTTGAGATTTGACTTCCGCTTTCTACCCTCCTTGATTTTGAGGTAAGTGTGGATAGTCTGCTTGGCTAGATGTTAGTATAAAGGTTGTCTAATAATGCAGCTTACTGCTCCATTGTGTGTAAAATTTATTTTGATAATATTTGCAAGAAGAATCCTTGCTGGGAAGGAAATAAGACATAAACTTATACTAGCAACCGCACGGATAGTAGAAATAAAGCCATACTCTTCATGGGCAATCACGCCAGCACATACTACCATTATATGCCGAGTCATATAAGCGCGCACGAAGAGCTAGCATAGCAACACCACCATGTCAAATGGTACAAGTGACAATACCCATAGCTCAGCTACCAACCACTCTGGGTTTCCAGATAATGGCACACGAAAACATTTTGTCAGAATTTATGGCACAAATCTGCTGGGAATTAAGCCACAGTGCAGTAACGCACACAATGAAACCCAGGTAGACAGAATAATAAGCTTTGGGCATTTTAAGTTACCAGTAATTTTTTATCAGCCACATCACTGTCAGCGCTCACCAAACAAGTGGTGGAGATGTTAACTCTTATCAATCCGTACCACTAGCGTCGGCTCCCTCTTGGGAAGAAAGTAGCCACAGCCTATTGCGCACGCAATTATTGGTCACAAACAATGATTGTGCAAACAAAAGCTAAAACAAACTCCTACCCATGTCTCCAACCTACCTAAGCCTAGAATTACCTTATTTTTTAGCGAGTCCAATAGTACAACTCATTATTCACTCAAAGGAGCAGATAATAACTCTATAAACACAGGTGAACATAGTATTGACACCACTTGTAACACAGGACGCCATGCAACGCATAACCAATGAATGCTGAACCGCACCTGACCCTGATTAACGAGCTTCAGTACTTTAAACATCATTTCAACTCTCAACTTTACCTAATCATTATTAATGCTAGATCTGTCCTTAACAAACTACTGATGTCCAGGGCATACAGGCTGGTACAAAATCCCCCATCAATAATCATCACTGAATATTGGTGTCAATCTAATATACCAGACGAATAGGTAAGTATCGATGGGTGCACACACTTTCGATGCGACAGGAACAGTGGAAAGGGAACAGGCTGCCTAATGTACTTCTTGGACACACTTACTGTTTTGCAGTTAGAAAATAGGGAACTCAACCACACGTACGACACCCTATGGGTCAACGTACATTTCAAAAGTGCTACACTACTAATAGGATGTGTCCACAGAGCACCTGGTGATTACGAATCACAACTTATAAATGTGCCGGAGCAAGTATCCACTCTTTTATACGAGCATAAGATCATATGTGGAGACTTCAACCTACCCGAAATTAACTGAGATTTATTAACTGGGCCAACTAAATATGACAAGCTCTTAGGTACACTGGACATTTTCGGCTGGAAACAAGCTGTCACTATCCCTACAAGAGGTGACAACGAACTGGACTTAATATTCTGTCACTATTTAAGTCCCCTCTCAATCTTAGTGGGTTTTTAGGTAGTGACCACAAAACAGTAATGTGTGCACTGCCACTTCCACTGAGTAGCAATGCAGCATATACCTCCACTTCAAGACAAGTAATATTTAGGAACTATAGAAAGGCAAAGTGGACCTTCGTAGAATCAATGCTAAGATCCTCTGAATGGGGCAAATACTTCACTAATGATGACCTCTCGAGAGCTCTGAGCATCTTCTGCCACAACTCAAACACATGCTTAGATGCTGTCACTCCACTCCAGACACTAAAGGTTACCCCACATAGAAAGTCATTTATAAAACGAAAGGATCGTACGAAACTGAAGAGACTCAACAAGTTGCTTCAAACACCACGACTTTAGCACACTAGGTTTAATGCTTAAAACTCCTAGCTCCATTTCATAAGCTTGACATTTGCGTATGAGAAACGAAGAACACACCGCACTAGTCAGCGCTGTTAGGGTGTGTGCTTCCCCAGAAATCCTAAAGAAGCAATGCAGTTGCAGAAAGCACGGCATTTCTCTCATCAAGGACAAAGGTAGGCCATACACTGACCAAGCAGACATTATCTTACAAAACTTTTGCAGCTAACTACCTTCAGCCTACAGTCCCATCACTCGGCGTACACCCTACTAATATAACGCAACTTCTATCTTTACCTACACCAAAACAAATTAACACGACTGAATTCACTTATGCTAACACTGACCAAGCCAAAAGAATTCTGAAAACCTCCAAAGGTTTTGGCACTAACGGTATATCATGTAGAATTGTGGGTAAACTATTAACGAAAACGTACTCAGGAATATGCTTAGCTGCAATATTGTAATTCCTAACCAACATGGATTCCTGACATTCCAATCATGTTTAACCTGACATCCAGACTTCTTTAATTTTGTGACTAGTGGCCATGACAAATTGCTACTAGCACTCGTCATCTGCTTTGACATTTCCATGCATTCAACCGCTTCAACAATTTGCTGCCGATACATAAGCTGAATTCCTCAGAAATAATTGACCCACTATTGGGACGGTTTAAATTACCCCATAACAACATGCCCCAAATAGTTAGACTTGCGTTTGTGACTTCGAAACTCAGCCAAATCACTTCTGGTGTGGCTCAAGTTAGCGTCATTTGGCCCTTCCTATTTACACTTAATATCAACGACTTGTGCGGTCGCCTGTCAAATGGTAAACCGTTCATCTTTGCAGATGACCTAAAAGCAGTTTATACATTCCAATGTGATTACCTAGGGTA
This sequence comes from Trichobilharzia szidati, assembly GCA_944472155.2. Taxonomy (NCBI): domain Eukaryota; kingdom Metazoa; phylum Platyhelminthes; class Trematoda; order Strigeidida; family Schistosomatidae; genus Trichobilharzia; species Trichobilharzia szidati. The sequence goes on along the minus strand of OX235276.1, from coordinate 22,523,123 downwards.
TTTTCAGAATGGTGTACAGAATGAATTGGACAAAGGGACCATCTTGAGCGATGATAAACGTTATCGTGATATATTATCGCGCACTGTATGGGTTATCGTGTTCACGCCTGTAGAGGCGTTATAAGCGTTTATTTTTGTGAAAGTAGATTATATAGGACTGGTTTCAGGCTTCTGTAGCCGAAAAAAGCAATATTCCCCAGTATTGTGTTCGTATTAACGGATAAAACTGTCATGATATCCCAGAGGATGTATTACTTCAAGAACTCATCGTTTATAAGAAATTTAGCATAGAAAGACTATTCATTGCGTTTTAGAGCCGTAATGGTTTGTTATTTTCTAGTTCTTTGAGGATATTAAGGCTGAAAATTAACCATAGGCAATGGTTGTTTTCACAGCAGTTATTCTAGGATAACGAGACATTTGAAGGAGAACTAGCCCACGGACACAAGTTAAATATACGTTTTGAGGATGCCAAACACTTTTCTATCATCATCCGTGATGATTGAAATATTCCATAACACATCGAAGAGAGCATCCGATGAATGAGAAAATCCTCTGAATTTCCTGGTGATTATATCCATTTCGATGAAGTTTCTAGTTAAAATCGCTCAGGTGAAGATGTGATACTAGTTTAATTTACATTGTCACATGGAATTTGGAGAGACAGTAATTGTTGAGTGCATTAGATTATGTTGATATCATTGATCAATTGGGCGAAAAGAATGGTATAGATGGTCCTTCTAAAATGTCAGACTACTTCAAATTAGAATCAGCTTTCTGTGGAATAGTGGTTAGCAGCTATGTCCTACAACTACTAAACGTGTTACTTAAGTTACATCAGTCTTAATAATTTTTCATTTTCAGATCCCTAAGATATTCTGAGATCCTTAATGAATTACTTGTGACTATGAATGATATGGAAGGTGCACTTATGGCTCATGTTTGTAAAGCATTTATTATTAAACAAGTTATTTGTAGGGATTTTGTGATGTTCAGTTTACAATGCTTGAGTGTATGTAGTTACTGCATGCTATTGTACTTGAAGGGACAGTTGGTGAAAGTGAGGACAGAATAAAGTTTCCTCTAAAGTGATTATGAAAACTGCAAACTGTTGATAAGAAACTGCATCAAAGGAAAAAATTCCGAACAGCTAGAAAATATTACTGCAGTTTCTCAGGATGCTGTTCTCCTCCTGAAATACCTTTTAATTATGTGAGGGAATAGCACTTACCCAAATATATGCAGTGTTCATTGTGAAGGGTTCGCAGTTTAACTTTTAGGATAATCCGTTGTAATTGCTTATACAATAACTGAACAATCTAAACTTTCGAAAAAGTTTTAATTTACGATACTTCACGATTGCAATTTATAACCTAACTTATTGTGCCTGTAGAGATGTCATGCATTCCTTGTAAACACTCGTTTAGACGACATATTAAATTATTATTTGCTTGGTGCTATACTTTAGAAGAGGAACAATGTGTGTGACAGTGGAAACCGCAGAAGAATGCTGTCATGACCAAAGAATGAGAAAGGAGAATGAACCTATTTCAATGACTTAATGGGTATATTTCGCGAATTAAAAATGAACCTTTTTCAGCAAAGGTAGGAAAATATAAAGCGTTTCATTATTACATTACTTATTTCTAACTTCAACGATTTAAAAATTACACTTTATTCACTTACTTGCAGATGTTCGGTGAAGTCAGTCAACCCGGTCACAGCAATTACGCATCCCCAAAGTAATTACGAAAAACAATTGTGTAAAGACATTCGCTTATTATTTTTCATTAAATATATTTAACATCCTGCTTACCATACTTTTCTTATTCTATCTCAGTGAAACTAAATGTGTCATTATGACGACATGGAGGCCTGACCTACCAATGAGACCTGAGAAAGTAATTGTAGGCGTAATTCAACGTAAGCGAAATCGTACTAATATTGCTGCACCTCAACCTATTAAATTATTCGTCTCGTGTAGACTTCATTTTACACTATATGTTAACGCCCGTAGTCATATGGATTGACATCACGCTTTAAGTGAAATAATAGTAACACACTACTTTTGATTACACCTAACCTCATACGAAATCGAACTCAACTGCAGGGCCTAAATTCTATTCTTATTTTTCAAACACTGAAGTTAGGTATTTTGGTCACTAGTCCCTACAGATTTATCTATGACTAGGAGACGTAATCGCGTAACTTTAGGCAGATTTTTAGGCTTTAATGAAGTACTTATAATTCACCACTTTTATCGATGGATAGTGTTCCTACAGAATTGCACTTACGTATAGTAACGAATTCATATCCTAGGGAGTAACTGTCTAGCATGACGTACTCCCAAGGCAAACACACGAACGGAAAGAAAACAATGTTAATGGGAAAAGTTTATTTTTATTGTAATACGAAAGTAGTTAATTTACACATTAAGAAAATGGTCCATTTGTGCGATTACTTCTCTCGCGTAACCTGCGGCAACCACATAGTGAGTGCAGGACAACTACATTGTTAGCACTAAATGACTTCCTCACTTTTTGAAATTCTCATAATGAATTCTCAAATTCCTCCCAGCTAAAGAAACGCCTTCCTAGCATTACTCCACCGAAAATTCCACTGACGTGTGCAATGCTTTCACTCGCATTGCCTACCTGCAATAAACTAAAAAGGCTTTGTAAATAAGTATCCATCTGTCTCCCAACTGTTTAAATATAATTCCGTAGAAAAAGCAATATTGAAATACATCACTGAGCAATATCCATCAATAAAATGCTACACGTATAACCTAAAATTGAAAAAGCCCAAGAACTCACGGGTTCCAGCAACCGATAGGCCAACAAACGGAGTATATGATAAACCAAGCCTTGTACATGCACAAAAGAAGTAAAAGGAACGTTAGAATACTCAAATTTAACATTTATTTTCATCAAATATGCTTGCGAACAACGCATACCTCTACCACACAAACCTGCACACGATATCACCTACCTAGGACAAATTAAATATAAAATTAGCCGCCACTGTTCCAGCCAATGAAAGACTAGAAAACCTGAGGGGCGGAAAATTTAACACGTTATAAAGTATATCATCACCCGACCGTCTTGCCATCTTTACGGAATCTAAAGTTCAATCTGATCAAAAGTGGCTGGACCTGCTTTGGCGCACTCTCAATCGACCTAAAATTAATGCTTCAATCTACTAACCTACCCAGAGTTCGAAGTGTCGTTTACTTAGACCTGAGGTACTTTAGTGATCTAACGCTTTCTGAGCAGATGGCATGGAAAACTCGAAAGTTGAGGATGTTCTCAAGATAATTCCTCAGGAACTTTCACGACAATGAAGCCAAGCTCATTCTATACAAAACATGTATCAGGCCACTATTAGAATACTGTCCATTTATTATTAGCAGCACTCACATATGTGGAAAGCTGAGAATGGAAAGCACCCAATGATATTTCACGTCAAAACTACTTGTGTAAGACTGTAAAGAAGACCATATTTCACTGTGCATGACTGTAAATCTTGACCCATTTTGGACAAGACGACTTATTATAAACCTGATATTCTCCGTTAAGTTCCTGCATAAAATATCATTCTCAGAGAGTAAGGACACACAATTCTCACCACTAATCTCGTAGAATCTGCTTAACCAAATTGCACAGTGACAATAAAAGCCTTAAAATCATCACTGCGAGAAAACTTCACAGTCATGTATTCTAAAATATGGAAGAGTTTACCCCCGAAACCAGAACCTTCATCTTGTCGGTAAGTTTCAGACTCTCTTTCGAGACTACTACATTCTGTGGCCTAAACTAACAAACTGTTTTTTAGATCGAATCTACTTCTAGATTACTATTGTATCTAAAGAACGCGTAAAACTTCCCTAGTCACTCTATAAACGACAAACAGACTAACCGAATGTATGCATAAAAGACTAATGTAATGTAAATATATAGGTTTACTAGACGGTAATGTACAATGAATATGAACATATACAACATTACGGTTCTATCCATATCCACGTACTTTTCCTTTCCTCTGGCACTTTGCTGCTCGTTTCTTCTTTTCCATTCGCCTTGCAGTAGGAGTGGTGCAGATCTAAGACTGAAGTTGAACAGGACTTGAAGCCACTTATGTATACCACTTCATCCTTCACTCTGTTGGCTCGTAATAACGCGATGACCTTAGAAACTACCATGTCACCATATCAGGACGCTGTATAAAATCCCAAACATAACATAAACACGAGATGCGAATAGCTTACAAATAATCTTCTACATCTTGAATATTGACTAAATCTTTATTATCAATAGGTGAAGTTCTGAAATGCTTAAAACTTTGTTTGAAATCTACATATTTTACCTTTAAAGAAAAACTATACTGTCAGGCGAATGGAGTTGCAATAGGTTTTCTAGCATCTCCAGTTGTTGCAAACCTGTATATGAAAGCCCTAGAAAAGAAAGCATTGAAAAGTTTTAGCTGTCATCCTAGAATATGGTTCAGATATGTAGATGACACACTTATCATCATAAAGAAAGCTGAAAAAGAAAACAGAGTTTGACTTTATCTCAGAATATGTAGAGTTTACTAATGAAGTGGAATCCGCTGAGGGAATTCTAAGCTTTCCTGATTCTATTGTAAAAAGACAAACTGACGAGAAACTAAAGTTTACCATATTGAGAAAGACGACACATTCCAACAAGTATTTGAATTTCCAGTCAGATCATCCAATAGGAATGTAAGTTCCAGTAGCTTTAAATCTCGTTAACAGAACTAGAAACATTATAACAGATAATGAAGAGATATCCAATATAAAACAGATTTTGATTGGAAGTGGTTATTCGGAAAAGCTACTAGATAATATTATCAGTAAAAAGGAGCATAAGCGAAAACAAAAAATTGAAAAAACTTGGCTATCGAAGATAACCATTGCATATCGAAAGGACACAGCTGAACAACTTCGAGGTCTGTTTGCTTCATCTAATATTAAAGTCTATTTTAAGCCCTCTAACTCTCTGGAGAAAGCTTTGGTGAATGTCAAAGATATGGTTCCCAAAATGCCACAAAGTAGTTATGTCTACAGCATAGTGCTCAGAATGTGAAGCGCGCTATACAGGGGAGAGCAGTATACATATGAAGGTCAGAGTGAATGAACACAGACTATGCACGAAACGTTCACCTAGAAATGAAGTAGAACTAAAAAGTCTAGAAAAAAGATCGTCTATAGCAATGCATGCGATAGACAGTGGACATAAGATTGATTTCGACAGTGTCGAAATTCTTGAAAGAGGATTTCATTCACCTAAAGAAAGATTGACCTCTAAAGCCTAGCACGTTTTAACCACATTGAATTCAGTGAATAGGGAAGAAGGGACATGCTTATCACCTATATGGCAAACTCTTATGAAGCAAGACAGACAAAAAAATAACAAAAACTCTGTGAGCATCCATGACCTTTCAAAAAATATGCTATCATGTTTTTAGAGGTTGCAGGTATCGACGTTCGCGAGTTGTACGGATCATACTAACGCAAGATCTTATACCAACAACTTCTATAGTGTTCGTTCTTTGAGTACCAAAGATAAAGCAAAAGACCAAATTTTGTCGTCCAAAGTACGTAGTATATTTCAGGACAAAATCGCGGGTAGAGGTGAACGCTTAGCTAGCTAGTAATCGTGCACGCACGTGACGCGACAGAGTACCAAATGGCGGGGATGCTTGACCGGAAGCCTTCAGCTAAACAGGTCGACTTAAACAGTGGTGGTCAGCATCTAATGTTGAGTGATGATTGCTGTGGTTAATAATTTTGGGGAATTATTTACCGCTACAGCTCACTCCCCCCCCTAGTGGGTTTGTGAGGACCCTAAGACATGACCAGCCGGAAGTTAAAAAATCTGGATGGTTCCCTGATGGGTGAAAAAATCTTCTAAGCGGCTTGATGGAGAGCCTGCTGGTCTGTCTGCCTATGCTAATAGGGTGTCTGTACATAGCTTCCTCGATGTTGTTCGTTGGATCCCGTGCTTCGTTTGTTTCCTGTCCAGTGCCCGTTGCACCTGGAAAAGAAAACAAGAATGCTGAGGACCTTGTCGAGGAAAATGTACCAAATAAGCGTTTTTTTAGAAAAAATGACGTGTATCCACTATACAGTAAAATAAGGTAAAGTTCAAAATATCGGGAAAAAATTATACATCTAATTTAATTTTATGTACGGTTATAGGAAAAATATCATTTACCTGTGTTAAATGACGCAACATAAAAAAATTGATGTGTCACTCAGTTATGTGAAATAGGTGTGAAGGTATTCTGGGAATCTAACGTGACGTCCAGAACGCGTTTTCTTAGAGTGATCGACCGAAGTAGCCAGTGGGCGAATGCCCTGACAGTCAATAGTGTGACCCAGAAAATCGAGTGAGTCAACGCCTATTTGACACTTCTGTATATTGATGGCAACACCATGTTGGCGTAACCTTTCAAATGCCAAGTCCAAGTGTCTAAGGTGAGTTTCCTTATCTGGACTGGCAATGAGGCAGTCGTCTAAGTATGCGTATACAAAGTCGAGACCGCGAAATACTTCATCGATGAAGCGTTGGAATGTTTGTGCCGCATTCCGGAGGCCGAATGGCATAAGTAGGAATTCGAAAAGTCCGAAAGGCGTGATGATAGCCGTTTTCGGAATATCTTCCGTTGCCATCGGGATTTGGTTATATGCTTTAATCAAGTCGATTTTGGAGAATATAGATGCTCCAGATAACGTTGCCGTCAAGTCGTGTATGTGAGGCAAAGGGTAGCAATCAGGGGTTGTTTTGGCGTTCACTCGCCGGTAATCACCAGTGGGTCGCCAATCGTTACTATTCTTTTTCGGTAGCATATGCAATGGGGATGCCCATGGACTATTCGATGGTCGAATGATGCCAAGGGTGAGCATATGATCGAATTCGTTTCTGGCAATTCTCAGTTTGTCAGGAGCGAGTCGGCGTGCTTTAGATGTCACGGGCTGTCCTGAGGTTATGATGTGGTGCATAACATTGCTGGTTATACACGGGAGGTCGTTAGATGGGCAATTTAGTTCCGGATATTTGTCAACAATCGGTTGAAAAGTTGGATCGAGGACTGCTTTCATCTTAACGATTGACAAGCTGGGGCCTACGTAAGTTATGCCTTTGATAAACAAACTAGTAGTGTTGTCAATTAATCGTTTACGGCGGACGTCTGCGAGCAAATCATGATGATTAAGTAGGTCCGTGCCAATGATGGGCATTGTGACGTCAGCGATTAGGAAAATCCACTGAATAGGTTTGCGTAAACCTACGTTCAGATAGACGTATTTCCGACTATAGGATGCAATTGGTTTTCCATTTGCAGCCTGTAGGTTGAAGTTAGGATCCTTCTGTCAGTCTGCTGCTGTAGCAGGAAGGACGCTGACTTCGGCGCCTGTGTCGACTAGATATCTAGTCTGGCTCATTACATCATGGATATAAAGCAAGCGGCTAGTGCCACCGGCGACGGTTGCCGCTAACGCGTGCCGGCGGGATAGTTTCCCACAGACTTGGAGGCTTTGCCGAAATCACAAGGTTTTCGACAACATTTCGCTTCCTTGCCATAGGTGTTGTGATACCAACACCAGTCAGGATTTTTGAGAGAACGTATATTGGACTTAGATCGTCCACGTACGTTTAGCCGTTGAGGGGATTTAGAACGACGATAGGAGGAATTGCTAGGCTTGTTTGACCTAAGCATCTGCTGGATGGAGTTGCATAACTCTATCATTGCAGAATCCTTCTTCGAAGTCTGTTCGGTAACTGAGTGTACTTCGGTAACTGGCCGTTTCGTTATCTCTAGAATTCTATCTGCAGAGACAGCTAAGTCATCCATGAGAACACCCTGAAGTGTCACAAGTACAGTCTGAACTGACTGTGGCAGTTTGGATAAGAATAGTTGTCTGAACAGTCCTCCATCGAACTGACTTCGGCCAATGATCTCTTTCATTCTTGCCAGCATGCTCATGGCTGACTGATCCCCTAACTCGATGTTACGAAATAACTCATCCAGACGTTGTCGATCTGTGAGAACGTTTCTCTTGAGGAGGGATGCTTTGAGCAATGCTCCAACTTCAGTTTTCCATAAATGTCTCAGAGCTTAGCATCGACATGAGAGACGCGGTGGTGCATGTTAGTCAGCATATATGATGGTGGTAGCAAGTGTGAAACGCTACGATCTGTAGGACGGCAACATGCATTTTTTGACAGCTTGAGGATTAAATATGAGTTGAGATTCTTAACATTGAATAAAACAATAATGTTTGTATAGATCTAAATTTAAAATATTCTTTTGTTCTTAAAATCTACAAGCTTGCTCAGCGTATTGTCAACATGCTAGTCTGTGGGTTCTACAGAAACTCGTGAGACCTATTACAGGTCAGCATGTCCTACAGGTCTTAATCTTTCAGGTCTTTGAAGTCACTTCTAACTGAAATATCATCTCTAAATTTCAAGATAATTTTTACCCAGGCACCATAATACTCTGACTTATCTTATCTACCTAGGCCTCTTTTAAGACTAAAACTTATTCTCTTCTTTCGTATTCTTAATAATGATCATAATTCATATTTCGTAAAAACGGGCAAGCTCGCATGAAATGCATGTCATTTATACAGACACGATTAGATATGTTATAAGTCACAATCATGGAATGTCAATAAATTAGCAACTTTCCAAGAGTTTAAAGTGTCGAATTATAGTACAAGCAATCAGATCAGGTTCTTATAAATGTTGAATTGTAAACCTTTCACTAAGCTTACCATCAAGGTTGAGCGCCAACACAAACTTCATCTAGTTCCATGCTGATAGTTATGGTCAACTGATGAACAACGTATATTTGGATAAGTGCTATGCTCCAACGTGATTAAAAGCTATTTTGAGATATGAAGACCATCCTGGGAAACTGAAAAATGGTATAAAATACAATTATAGGTAACAAATCATTGGAAGTACATTTACAAGATATTTACGGGAAAGAGTTACAGAATCCTTGGAATGATAGTATACATTTGCAATGTATAATGCTACCCATATTGGTCTAACCATGGAAACTATATCGTTTTCGACGAAAATATAGCATTGCTCAAGCATCAATGTTGTTGTTTTGAGTAAAGCTATATCTTCATCGAAAACGTCATAGTTTCCATGGTTAGACCAATATGGGTAGCATTATACATTGCAAATGTATACTATCATTCCAAGGATTCTGTAACTCTTTCCCGTAAATATCTTGTAAATGTACTTCCAATGATTTGTTACCTATAATTGTATTTTATACCATTTTTCAGTTTCCCAGGATGGTCTTCATATCTCAAAATAGCTTTTAATCACGTTGGAGCATAGCACTTATCCAAATATACGTTGTTCATCAGTTGACCATAACTATCAGCATGGAACTAGATGAAGTTTGTGTTGGCGCTCAACCTTGATGGTAAGCTTAGTGAAAGGTTTACAATTCAACATTTATAAGAACCTGATCTGATTGCTTGTACTATAATTCGACACTTTAAACTCTTGGAAAGTTGCTAATTTATTGACATTCCATGATTGTGACTTATAACATATCTAATCGTGCCTGTATAAATGGCATACATTTCATGCGACCTTGCCTGTTTTTACGAAATAAGAATGATTATTATTGTTATTATTATTAGGGGTGGATGCACACAAACCTTGTAAAGAAGAATTCTGGGAACAATTTTGTGGAAGTTCCTGAGTGGGAAGTCAGTAAGCCTGTGTGGTTTCGACACTTTGTCTGAGGAATGCTGTGAATATGGTGAGTCGTGTAAATATTTCAGCCTCAGGTCTAATGTAGATTTCAGTCTGGGGAGTGTGTGGCCTTGGATGTCTTGGTCAAGTTCTATGTTGGAAAAACCTATGCATGATCAGCTACATTTCTTGACATCAAACTCGAGTAGTCAGGTGTCACACCATCTATCCGTTTCTGTCAATTCATGTTGTATATAGTTCGCATTCGTACCGAGATCTGTGTTCTCGCAAGTGTAGATCACTTCTAATTCATCATTGTCGGTTTACCCCACTGAAGCGCTCACATATATTGTTAATGGGTATGCAGAGGAGGGGGTCTAATACGCTTCCCTAGACGACACTTTATTGGTCTACGCCTGGACGTCATCGAGCCAACTTTTGTTGTCTGTTTCCCACCACAGAGAAATGATTTTATCCAGTTTTGGAAAGGGTTGCGAAACCGTAGTGAGCCCAACCTACTGATTAGCAGACTATGTGAGACTGTTGAAGGCTTTATTCATGTCACAATATATGTCAACTACCAGGTCTCCTCCATCAATTCTATGGGTAACTTCATTGAAAAAGTCTTTGTCGAGTGGCACGTGGTGAGTTTATGCTTAATTAAGTAGTCTGACATTTGGTCTTTGATTACTCTGTCCATTATTCGTAATTTGGACGGTGTTATATTGACAGGCCTATGATTGCGTTTAACAATTTTCGCTCCTGCTCTATGCTTAGGCAGTATGTGTGTGGTTTTCAATATTTCAGGGAAGGTTCCAGTCTCTAATGAGAGGGTAAATATTCTAAGTAACAAGACTGTTACATCAATGCTACCGTTTTTGTGTATGATATATATAGTGTGTCGTCTGTTCTACAGCTACCGGTAGCTTTCAGTGTCCTGACTCTTGAGGCAATATCCACTAAAGTTGATCTCACTTATTTTGTGGCTTTTTTCATAGGTTATGTCGAGGACTTGGAACGGGTGTGCTTGGATTTCATTGAAAAACCGCTGGCTGAAGAGTCCACTAATAATCTGGAGATCATCGTAAATTATACCTTCACATTTCAAGTGGCTGACATGGTGGTCTTTACAGTTGTTTGGACATTTTTGCGGAATCCTGTAAAGTTTCTGAGTTTTAAAGATGCCTCCAAAGTTGTCATAATTATGTGCATCTACTCAAGCAGTGTAAATGTTACATGCAACTGATGTAATGCACTGAATTCATTAAATACATAGAATTCCCTTTTCAGTTCCACTAGTTTTATTGACCTTTTGCGGCCTATAAATAGAGTTGGGTGAAATTGTGTCATCGACCGAACCGATAGTCTTGTAGGAGATATTAAGCGAATAATGCGCGTGACGTTTAGTTCAACCTCCTGGGTTTTAATTTACAACAGCCCTTCTGATCCTTTCATTCTTCATCGATTAAAGGGTCTCATGGAATATTCCCATTGTAACGGAAAATGATAAGAAGGGATTCAGCGAAGAGACTTTTCAACGAATTTATTATCAAGCTCTATAATCATATATTTATGGTTTTTAAGAAATTAAATCCGGTAAGGGTATTGAATCATAAGTATGAATGCATGAAATAATAATAGTATGTAATGCAATTGTGATTATAATCATGGGCCATTGAATCGGGTCCCAGTGGCTGAATGGTATACGAGCTTGCCTTGTAACGGGGAGGCCCTCGGTTCGAACACCGGCATTTGGGTGGGTGCGTATTGCTGATGGTTCCCAAACTAAGGTAAGACAGCTGTCCAGTACTCCCTGGTTTTCAATGGTTCTCTAACTGATATCAATCCGCGATCAACTCGTATAAACAAAATGAATCCTTACAAACCAACTATAGAAAATCATAGTCAAGTAGTGGGACAATTAATGTTATATATAAAATAATTCGTAGGATGTATAGAACTTGGAGGGTGTGTGCAATTATAGGACTACTAGGAAAATCCAATAAAGTAAAAACGTTACGTAACCTCGTGTGAAATCTGATAACAGAATTTAACGCTGCAAAACAATTGATTTCGAGTGACAAGTGGAACGAGTGAAGTAGTACAGGGGAGAGTTCGAAGTGAGAATAGTAATGGTAACAATTGACGTAATAAAGGGAGAGTATACAAATTGAATAGACGCAACGGGAAAATTGATGGAGCCAAAATATTATTAGGGATATGATTATGAGCAATAAATTGTGCTCGAAACGTCATCAGTAAACATTACTGTATAACACTGTGAGACTTTACCAAAACAAAATTTACCCATAATGGAATAACACTCTACCACAGTGCACAAGTTTTATTCTTATATCAATTATTAGGGATTACCATACTTTAGCATAAACGGATTAAGATCAGGAACGAACTTTTTCTGTACACAGAGATCTGGCTTTTCTGTTTCAATGGCCCAAGCTTCATCAATACAGATGAATCTGATACGTGGTGATTTCGGCAAACTACTTTCCGCCTTGTAGATGACTTTAAAGACGCAGGCTATAGAGTAGGGTGATCATTATCGTCCAGATGTTCGATGGTCGCGCTTCTTATTGCTCCACTTTCACCTCTTCGTAACAATGCAGGGTAATGTTCTTGTACCCTCTTGTACAAAACTCGAGTCGAACGACCGATATACCTAGCTCCACACGAGCAGGTGAATTGATAAACACACAGAGTTGGTCAACTGCGGGACCCTGTCCTTCAGGTTATTGAACAGTAATTGTCGAGTGGTAAAGGCTATTCTCAAAGATGTATCAGGGAATGTTTTTTTCCAGGGACTGTGAGGTCCTTCTCTTAATGATATCGGAAGATAAGTCACCTTTGAATTCCAAGTTCATGTACAGTATTTTCTTGAGTACAGATGTTAAATCACGTTTCATAGGAGTAGACTGTATATTCTTGCTGCACTTCGGTGCCAAGTTCTATATTGAATCTAGCAGCAGCAGCAGCTTGTCTATAGAACGTGATGGAAATCCATTTTCTATTAGAATTTTCTCCACAGTATCAGGGCTACATATGCGGCGAATGCGAGTGGCGAGCGACCGGATCAGGTTTCGTTTTTGACCAATGGATACCCAGTATTTGGATGGATGAAAATTTGGAGAACTAGTACCAGCTTTCTGACAAAAGTTGGCGTTGCAAAGGCCTATGACGCTTTTGGTTTAGCTTCAAACTCAGTGCCTCTTAACAACTTCATAATGTGAAGACTTGTACTTACAAGTTTAGCAGCTGTACACTGATTTTATGGATATTTCACGTCGATTGTTGATATGTCATGCCTATTTCTAAATTTGTTTTTATCAAGTGATTATGAATAGACCATTTCATACTATGGGGTAGGCTGTTTTGAAGCAAGAGGATTATTGGATTGTAGGATCCACACAAAACGACATTCTGACTCAGTAGCAGTAAGTGATTAAGGATTTGAGAATGATGGGATGAATACTCAAGTGGGAACTGCACTTCGTCTGTCTTTATCTATTGAACGTTAGGGAGTGATGAATTCTATTCTGTGTGTTTTACTAGGTTCCTCGGCTTCATTTGCTCACTACTGCTCTTTCGAAATTGACTTTCAAAGTACATCAGGTTATTCGGATTGTAAGTCGGTTGCTAAAGGTCCAGAAAATTATACTCTCTCCCAAAAGTGCTGTAACGTGTATGAGCCGGTTCTAACTTCTTAGAAAAGGAAGCAAGTGGGTTGACTTCACAATTCATCTTCTGTTGTAATACTGCCCCCACAGCTGCTTGGGAGGCATCTGTGCACAGGATAAGAGATACTTTGGGGTTGATGTGAGGCAGTATAGTGACTTTAGATAAAGCGTCTTTAGATTCGTGTGCTTGCGCTGACCATTGAAACTTTTTAGGATAACTTTTAAGGAGATCGGCTAAAGTTTGGACTACGGAGGCACACGAAGGAATTAAACGTTGATAGAAATTAAACATCCCCAAAAATTGTCTGACTTTCTTTAATGAGTTTGGTTGAGGGAAGTTTTTGATTGTTTCTATCTTTTCCTCAGTAGGCCTGATTCCATTGGCAGTTCTGTAATGTCCCAGGAATTGAATAGAAGAGGCACCGAAAATGCACTTCTTAGGGTTTATAGCGACACCGTATTGTTCAAAACGCCGAAACAAAGTGATAAGGTGATACTTGTGTTCCGCTTCCGACTTCCTAGCAATTAGTACATCATCGATATAAACGAACACAAAGTCAAGACCCTGAGTGACTTGGTCCATGAAGCGCTGAAAAGGCTGTGCAGCGTTTTTCAGCCATAATGGCATTCGTAAGAATTCAAACAAGCCAAATGGTGTTACAATGGCTGTATTCTCAGTGTCTTCAGGAGCGACTGGTACCTGGTGATAAGCTCTGACTAAATCCACCTTGGGGAAAATAGTCTCACCCTACAGCGTTAGAGAGAAATCACGCAAGTGGGGAATGGGATAACGATCTGGGACACTGGTGTTATTCAAGCGTCGATAGTCCCCAGACGACCGCCAGTCATTCCAGCCTTTGGTATCATATGTAATGGTGAGGACCAGGGACTGTTGGGTGGTCGAATGATGCCCAGTGGCATCATGTGTTCGAATTCAGCTTTGGCTACTGCTAACTTATTGGGTGGTAGTCGACGAGGACGTGCTCTGGCGAGTTGACCATTTGTGACAGTTTTATGAATGACAGAATGAGGGACATCTTCGATATTATAAGATGGCTTTAAAATTTTAGGGAAACGTTGCAGAAAACATGCAATCATCTGGCTTTTCGATGCATATGTTATAAACGGAGTAGTTTGAGATGATTCCGTGGATTTGAAGTTGGGTGCAGTTATCAATCATCTTTCTCTTGTTGACATCAACCAACATATTGAAATTGCTTAAAATATCGGCACCCAGTATGGCATGACTAACGTTAGCTACTATGAATATTCATGTAAATCGACGACGTAAACCAAGATCCCAAATATGTGATTGTTCACCGTAAGTCCGTATGCTAGTTTGGTTAGCTGCTCGAAGTGTAAGTTAGCAGCTGTGCTAGAAGGCCGCCTGTAGAGTGAAGGGGGTATTACACTAACTTCGGCTCCTGTATCGATCAGGAGTAATGTGCGTGTGGTTTTGTCCCTCACACAGAAAAGGCGACTTGAATGGTCGCCAGTAACAGCCATCGCCATCACTGTCTGGCTGGGGAGTTTCCCTGAGCCGAGTGGCTACCGCTGAAAGCATATGGTATTAAGCACCGAATAGCTCGGTTTCCAAACTTTCTATGATACCGGCAAATATTTTGAGTTTTAGACGTGGGGGCCGCTGTCTTGAGAAAAACCGCCGACGTTGACTTGACCCGGACGGTGATCTACTGCCTCGTGCACGTAAGCTTGAAATTTCAGTTTCTAGCTCTCCAATGTCGAAACCGCTGATTAAATAGTTGTGTCCGCAGCAGACGCCCCTTGAACTGGTAACCCCTGGCTTGCTAATAAGTTGTATATACTGGTGTCGGACATTACATCTAGAATTCTGTCTGCCAGCTCACTAAGTGCATCTAGGTCGACGGATTTGGAGGAGATAGTCAAAACCTGTTGGATATGTCGCGGCATCCACTGCAACCACGTCTGTCGTAAAGCCACTTCGTCAACCTTGTGTGGATTAAGCAGTTGACGCATATGCCTGAGAAGCTTAGATGGAGTCCATGAGCCTAAATCGCATGCAGTGAGCAACCGCTGGATCCGCTTCTCATCAGAAACACTCCTTCTTTGGATCAGAACTGCTTTGAGTCTATCATATTGGTGGTCTGCGGGAGTGCAGTCGATTAAATCACTGGTGTCCTCGAGAACCTTTGTGGGCACTGCGGCCAAGACACATCCATAATTTGCGATCTGTAACTTAACACTTCGGGTAGCAAAAAAGGGTTCGATGGTGGCGGACCAAATCCGCGACTCAGTGAAACCAGATGGGGTTAGACGCAGGTCGACTATTGCGTTGATTGTTGACCCCTGTGCCTCGACAGTCTCAGGTGCAGCAAGTGAACATGTGGTTGAAGACATGAGTATTATGTGAATATACAGGTGCACGGATATAGAAATATATAGAATGTGCAGTCAAAAATAAAAATGATAATAATACAAATATAAATTTTATAAAGCTAATATGTTCAATCGGGCTAACCAATTAATTTGTAGGGAACTGTCTAGAGAGCTCAATAACATAACAAATATGAGAATAAAAATCCAAGTCAGTGAGATGATAGTGCAACAATATATTATCAAAAATGCAGTAATGAGTTATATTAATTAGAAGGTTACTTGGATATACTGTTAAAGTCCACTGCTACAAATCATTAATATAATCCACAGAAGCGTCCACTGTTGGAATCGTGTCTACTGGTAGAAGCTGTGTGCCGGTTGTAGAGTTGTCTTCGGGTATGGATAATAGGTTCGTGCAATAAATCCAAAGTATACAACACAGTATGAGTGGAGCAAGTAGACCATAATGACCAGTGAGAAGGCGAAGCCACCAACAGTATACTGTATTTCGAATTGTAATCGAAAGTTATGTGTATTTAAATATGAATCGTTTTAAACAAGAGTCTAGTAAAATGTCTCTAATTTCAACATCTAACTAAAAAGTGTACAATCATACTGTTTCGTCCTGCACAAACAAATTACACTTTAGGAGTTCATTTCTAACAATTCATTTACTTTCAAGCTAGACTGCAACGCAGAGAACTACTGAAAACTAGTAACTAGTGAACAGTTGTCTTGTGGTGAGAACTGTCTACTAGCCAAATTGGTAGACAGTAATTGACGTCAGTGTTTACGTTCTCAAGATTTGTCGTGAGAAAATATGAACAAAGACTGATTCAAAACCGACCACAGCAGACTTTGCATAGGGGGATACAATTAACATATAGATGATCTGACATTCAAGAAACAGTCACAAAGAGATGAAAGGTTAACTTTAAGTGAGAAACAACCAGTCAGAAGACTTTGTTTGTTTGCTTAACTAATCTATAATAATGAACATGAAAATATATAAATATGCTTTGATTTCCTTAATAAACGATCTGTTGCCTGGCCCTTGTCTTCTGTTGCTACAGTCTTATGCCAGTCTGAGACTCTCAGTAAGCACCCACGACCATATTTGTGATCGAAATCAGGACTTTCAGGTCACAAGATGAACGCTCTGATATTCAGCCACCGAAATGGAATGTAGTGGCCAGTTAATTCTGAATTCCGTCACTACAAAGTGCATAGCTCCAATGCCAGATATATCGGTGAGTAAGTGCCCTCACAGCCAACTCCAGGAAATCAATCTCAGACAGTTCCTGATGGGTGGCAGACGAAATTCAAAACGTTTGTTCTTCGCATTCAATTCCAAGAAGCCTTATCAGTGTGGGGTGCTACAGATTCAGAAACTATCCAATATCGTTTCTACGAGCTAGTATAAACCAATTTGATTTCTTTGTGCTCGCCTCTTGATTGTGAGGTAGAGGTTCCTGGTCTTCGGTAAACGTCTGCGTAGCTCGACTGTCGTAGCTTTGGTTGACTCCAAAAGGAGTAGTGTAGGGATTAATTGTATATGGTTTGTAGAATGAGGTGTGTTAAGACTGTTACTACTGTGAATGGAGTTGATCCTTTCACCAGTTAGTCCTTCGGTATCGTCGTCAAAAGAAGAGATAATAATAGACACAATTGGTGAAGTTATTCAGACTAACAAACAGAAAAAGAATAAGAAAACGTAACAACAGTCAGCTGATTAAATTTGAAGAATAATACGAATAATATATATACAGGTAATCATGATAATAATAATAGGTGTAG
Source organism: Trichobilharzia szidati (assembly GCA_944472155.2). NCBI lineage: Eukaryota > Metazoa > Platyhelminthes > Trematoda > Strigeidida > Schistosomatidae > Trichobilharzia > Trichobilharzia szidati. The sequence goes on along the minus strand of OX235276.1, from coordinate 22,505,527 downwards.
TTAAAGCTGTCAGGAGAGTAAGACGGGAAAGAATATAGAGAAGTAAAACGACAAGTTTGATTGTCTACCCTTGAATGGCGTATGCGATTTTAATGGGATAGGCCATTTGGATGCAGTCCTTGTGTCGTTGCATGGTTGTCCAACCTTCGCTTAAAAGCATCCACAGACGGCGCCATAGCTACATCCACCGGTAAGGAATTCCAGGGACGGCAAACCCGCAGGGAAAAGAAGTGGGAGCGCACCCGGATTTAGGCAGGACACTTGGGTGACACAGACTGTTATTCTCAGAACTGCATCGCTCTAGTGTCACTGAAGCCTGGGGACGTATTAAAGCCTCAGTTTGGTGTCTCCTTATGGTTCGAGGTCTGCTTTCGCAGCATCGGATGTGTCCTCCCATTTTCCCCTTGACCTCATACCGTCGTTGAATTGCTATGGCCAACTGCTCTGGGAAGTTGAATGTGACACTTAGAAGCATTGGAGAGCTAATCAGTGTGAGATGAGCGGGGCAAGGTAGTCGGGAAATGGAGATGGCTCTAGAAGCGCCCAGGGCCATCTGAGATGACAGCCATCTCCACTGCTGTACGTCATGCATGTATTTTTCACAAGCAATACCCGTTTCCAGCTCCGGATCACCGTGTACCACCATAGAGGTAGAAGGCATCAGTTCCGGTGACACCCTCGCCATTTGTCTGACAGCCCATGGTCTGTCTTGTCTCACCCTTATGTTCGAACTTCTGTCGACGGCTAGTACCTGAGCCATCAATAGTACTTTTTCGGCCTCTTCGGCAGAGTCCAGTGTAACTATTAATAGAGGTGGCTTACCCTGAGGCGTGTGGACACCCCTGTACAGCCTACACAATTTCACTGGACTAGTGTTCAGACCTAACTTATTGCACAAGTTGGACCACTGTTCCTGATCAAACATAGCCCGCTGTTCAAGCAAGCTGTCCTTGCTCACAGGTACGTTAAAGAATATAAGAGAATTAGACCGATTAACCTCAGATTTAGGTTTGGCCTTTGGCTTCTTGTATTCCTTTGCTGCATCAGCTGGTTCTGGCCAGCCTTTATTGTGTTGCCGAGCTTGCTTGTGGATGCAAGTGGTACTTTTCTAATTCTCTCTTCCCTTGATTTTGTGGATCCAACGTTATGAATTTTCACTTTATGAAAATTGGCATTTTCAGTCAGTAGGACTGGAGTGTCCTTCTTACTGTCTGTGCCAAGTTTTGGCAGTGTGGTTTAAGCAGGTGAGGGGCTGCATAAGACTTTGCTGGGACACAAGAGCAACTTGTTGTTTCTGCTATCCCCAGACACGCTCTGTGGGACTTTGCCAGGGCGGCAAAGTTGACAGATGTACCAAAACCACGGGCACGGATTATTTCTCATAAACTCGTAGTATGATTTCGGTACCTCTTTGTCGCAAAGGCAGTGCACCCACCGTTTGCAAAAATTGCATTCGAAAGCTGAGTCAACTTTAGAAACAATGATATTGCACGCCTGGCATTCGTCTCCCTCACTTGACGACGCCTTCGAAGTCTTATGACGTCTTGAGCGTCTCCTTTCAGGTTTGCTGTGTTTCACACACTGGCTTTCAGTTGATGCAGGTGTAGCATCCTGTCCCCCTGGTATTGCCTGTGCCGTTTCAGTATTAGACTGTGGCAATGCAGGCGTAGTATCAGGACAGACGAGACCTACCCGAGTCTTTAGGATTGGTATGCGGGAAGGGGTTGACGTCTCTGGGTTTTCACCTTCTCTGGCTGAAGCCCTTGTGACTGCAGTGTAAGGTGTTTTAGTGCCTTTTCTAAGGCTGTTTTCGACAGCCATATTAACAATCACTAAAACTTATGCTATATAAGAATAAGAGTGCAACAGTATCTACCCGGAAGAACAAAAATAAGACTGAAAAAGTTCAAGACAAGGAAAAGAAAAGGCTTTCGACTTTACCTAGTACTTTCTGGATGATCGGCTTCACAGCAATCACGTGGTAGACCAACAAGTATTGTTTATCTGAACGAGTGAGGAAGATGCTGCTACAAAGTAGCACCTGAAGCTTTGGCAGTAGTTCGAGACAGCTGGACTTACCACACAGAGATTCAATATGTAAGTAATGGTTGAATTTAATTCACCGGCTAGGAAGATCAGGTTTCCCAAGCGGATAATTGACTAAATTGGTATTTTCCGGTTAGAGAGGAAAAGGCAAGATATCTATTCAATATCCCATGGTTTTCAGTGGTTTCTTAAATTCATGATGAAATTTAACCTAAACAAGCTTATCTCTCCCTGTACTTACTGTAGGTGGTTTTCTAGGACAATAACTGAAGTTTCATGAACAAACCAATCATATTTTACAGGCTCAGTGTGTTGATGTTTATAGATAGTACGATTTATCCTAACGCTAGATCCAATATCCATAACTTCTATGGTGTTAGACCAAAGGCAGAGCGAAACAACTGAATTGGTGGTCCAAATTACGAAATATATTTCAAGACCAAACTGCAGTGCGAGGGAGATTGCTTAACTTATAATATTAGTTTATATTTCATATAAACGGGCAAGGTTGCATGAAATGCATGCCATTTATACAGGCACGATCAGATATGTTATAAGTCACAATCATGAAATGTCAATATATATGAGTACCTTTTCAAGAGTTTAAAGTGTCGAATTATAGTACAAGCAATCAGATCAGGTTCTTATAAATGTTGAATTGTAAACCTTTCACTAAGCTCACCATCAAGGTCTTATTCTTTTTCTGTCTGTTAGTCTGAATACTTTCACTAATTATATCTACTATTATTATCATTATCATTATTACCTCTTTTCTATCGACGACGATACCGAAGGACTAACTGGTGAAAGGATCAACTCCATTCACAGTAGTAACAGTCTTAACACACCTCATTCTACAAACCATATACAATTAATCCCTACACTACTCCTTTTGGAGTCAACCAAAGCTACGACAGTCGAGCTACGCAGACGTTCACCGAAGATCAGGAACCTCTACCTCACAATCAAGAGGCGAGCACAAAGAAATCAAATTGGTTTATACTAGCTCGTAGAAACGATATTGGATATTGGAAGGTTGAGCGCCAACACAAACTTCATCTAGTTCCATGCTGATAGTTATGGTCAACTGATGAACAACGTATATTTGGATAAGTGCTATGCTCCAACGTGATTAAAAGCTATTTTGAGATGTGAAGACCATCCTGGGAAACTGAAAAATGGTATAAAATACAATTATAGGTAACAAATCATTGGAAGTACATTTACAAGATATTTACGGGAAAGAGTCACAGAGTCCTTGGAATGATAGTATACATTTGCAATGTATAATGCTACCCATATTGGTCTAACCATGGAAACTATATCGTTTTCGATGAAAATATAACTTTTGAGCAGTTATATTTTCATCGAAACCGATATAGTTTCCATGGTTAGACCAATATGGGTAGCATTATACATTGCAAATGTATACTATCATTCCAAGGACTCTGTGACTCTTTCCCGTAAATATCTTGTAGATGTACTTCCAATGATTTGTTACCTATAATTGTATTTTATACCATTTTTCAGTTTCCCAGGATGGTCTTCACATCTCAAAATAGCTTTTAATCACGTTGGAGCATAGCACTTATCCAAATATACGTTGTTCATCAGTTGACCATAACTATCAGCATGGAACTAGATGAAGTTTGTGTTGGCGCTCAACCTTGATGGTAAGCTTAGTGAAAGGTTTACAATTCAACATTTATAAGAACCTGATCTGATTGCTTGTACTATAATTCGACACTTTAAACTCTTGGAAAGTTGCTAATTTATTGACATTCCATGATTGTGACTTATAACATATCTAATCGTGTCTGTATAAATGACATGCATTTCATGCTAGCTTGCCTGTTTTTACGAAATATGAATGATTATTATTGTTATTATTTTTAGGGGTGGATGCATGCAAACCTTGTAAAGAAGAATTCTGGAAACAATTTTGTGGAAGTTCCTGAGTGGGAAGTCGATAAGCTTGCGTGGTTTCAACACTCGTCTGGAGGAATTTTGTGAAAATGGTGAGTTATGTGAATATTTCAGCCTCAGGTCTAATGCACATTTCAGTCTGGGGAGTGTGTGGCCTTGAATTACTTGGTCAAGTTCTAAGTTGAAACAACCTATACACAGTCAGCTACATATCTTGACATTGTACTCGAGTAGTCAGGCGTCGCACCACCTGTCCGTTTCTATCAATTCATACTGTATATAGTTCGCATTTGTATCGAGGTGTGTTCTCGCAAGTGTAGGTCACTTCTAATTCATCTGCATACAGTGTCGGTTTACCCCATTAAAGCACTCACATATGTTGTTAATGAGTATGCAGAGGGGGTCTAATACGCTTCCCTAGACGACACTTTATTGGTCTACGCCTGGACGTCATCTAGCCAACTTTTGTTGTCTGTTTCCCACCACAGAGAAATGATTTTATCCAGTTTTGGAAAGGGTTGCGAAACCGTAGTGAGCCCAACCTACTGATTAACAGACTATGTGAGACTGTTGAAGGCTTTATTCATGTCACAATATATGTCAACTACCAGGTCTCCTCCATCAATTCTATGGGTAACTTCATTGAAAAAGTCTTTGTCGAGTGGCACGTGGTGAGTTTATGCTTAATTAAGTAGTCTGACATTTGGTCTTTGATTACTCTGTCCATTATTCGTAATTTGGACGGTGTTATATTGACAGGCCTATGATTGCGTTTAACAATTTTCGCTCCTGCTCTATGCTTAGGCAGTATGTGTGTGGTTTTCAATATTTCAGGGAAGGTTCCAGTCTCTAATGAGAGGGTAAATATTCTAAGTAACAAGACTGTTACATCAATGCTACCGTTTTTGTGTATGATATATATAGTGTGTCGTCTGTTCTACAGCTACTGGTAGCTTTCAGTGTCCACTAAAGTTGATGTTACTTATTTTGTGGTTATTTTCACAGGTTATGTCGAGGACTACAAACGGGTGTGTTTTGATGTCATTAAAAACCACTGGCCGAAGAGTCCATTAATAATCTGGAGATCATCGTAAATTACGCCTGCATAGTTCAATTGGCTGACATTGTGAGCTTTACTGATTTTCGGACACTTGCGAAATCCCGTATAGTTTATGAGTTTTAAAGATGCCTTCAAAGTTGTGTCATAATTATGTGCATCTACTCAAGCAGTTTAAAAGTTACATGTAACTGGTGTAATGCACTATATTCTTTAAATACATATAATCCCTTTTTCAGTTCCACTAGTTTTATTCACTTTTTGGAACCTATAAATAGAGTTGGGGTCTTCAGAGCAAATTTTTTAGGTGGGATTGTGTCATTGGCTGAACCGATAGTCTTGTAGGAGATATTAAGCGAATAATGCACGTGACATTTAGTTCAACTTCTTGGGTTTTAATTTACAACAGTTCTTCATTGATTAAAAGGTGTCATTCATGGGAAATTCCTATTGTAGCATAGAAAATCGAAACAAGTGATTCAGCGTAGAGACTCTTTCAACGAATTTATCACCAAGCTGTACAATCGTATATATATGGTTTTTAAGAAGTTATATCCGGTAAGGGAATTGAACGCATAAAATAATAATAATAGTAGTATGAAATGCAATTAAAACTAGTGTTTGTGATTATAATCATAGGTAAATGTCAAGGGGTAAAACAATTAATGTCATACATATAGAATAATTCATAGGGTGTATAGAACTCGGAAAGGGTGTGCGGCTATAGGATTACTAGGCAAATCGAATAAAGTAGAAATCTGATAACATAGAATTTAATGTTGCAAAGTAGAATTGATTTCGAATGATAAGTAGAACGAGTGAAGTAGTACCGGAGACAGTTCGAAGTGGGAATAGTAATAGTAACAATTGACGTAATAAAGGAAGAGTATACAAATAGAATAGACACAACGGAAAAATTGGTGAAGCCAAAATATGACTGGAGATTACCATACTTAACAGAGATCTGGCTTTTAAGTTTCGATAGCCAAAGCTTCAGCAATACAGATGAGTCGGATACTTAGTAATTTAGACAAACTGTTTTTCGCCTGTTAGATAATTTTAATGGCGCAGGCTATAGAGATAGGATTATCGACCAGATGTTCGATGGTCGCGTTTCCTATTGCTCCACTTTCACTTCTTCGTAACCATACAGGATAGTGTTCTTGCACCCATTTGGACAAAACTCGAGTCGAACGACCGATATACCTAGCTCCACGCGAGCATGTGAATTGATAAACACACAGAGTTGGGAAATTGTGAGGACTTGTGCATCAGGTTATTGAACAGTAATTATCTACTGGTGAAGGCTATTCTCAAAGATGTAGCAGGGAGTGTTTTTTTCAGGGACTGAGATCCTTCTCTTAGTGATATCGGAAGCTAAGTCACTTCTGAATTTCAAGCTCATGTACAGTATTCTCTTGATTACGGATGTTAAGTCACATTTCAAAGGATTAGACTGTATGTTCTTGTAGAAATCATTTTCTATTAGGATTTTTCTCAAAAGATTTAACTCATCCTCCACAGTCTTAGAGCTACATGTGCGGCGAATGCGAGTGACAACCGACCGGATCAGGTTTCGTTTTTGGCCAATGGATACCCAGTACTTGGATGGATGAAAATTTAGAGAATTATTACCAGCTTTCTGACAAAAGTTGGCGTTGCAAAGGCCTATGACGCTTTTGGTTTAGCTTCAAACTCAGTGCGTCTTTACAACTTCATAATGTGAAGAGTTGTGCTTACAAGTTTAGCAGCTGTACACTGATTTTATGGATATTTCATGTCGATTGTTGATATGTCATGCCTATTTCTAAATTTGTTTTTATCAAGTGATTATGAATAGACCACTTCATACTATGGGGTAGGCTGTTTTGAAGCAAGAGGATTATTGGATTGTAGGATCCACACAAAACGACATTCTGACTCAGTAGCAGTAAGTGATTAAGGATTTGAGAATGATGGGATGAATACTCAAGTGGGAACTGCACTTCGTCTGTCTTTATCTATTGAACGTTAGGGAGTGATGAATTCTATTCTGTGTGTTTTACTAGGTTCCTCGGCTTCATTTGCTCACTACTGCTCTTTCGAAATTGACTTTCAAAGTACATCAGGTTATTCGGATTGTAAGTCGGTTGCTAAAGGTCCAGAAAATTATACTTGTATAGTTGAAACTGAATTTCATTCCTGCAGACTTAAAGATTCGAAATCAATGGTAGGTAATATGGACTGATAAAATTAAAGATTCAATTGTCAGGTGAATTGGATGAATAGAGACACTAATCCACTCCTAAATATTGATATATTTGCCAGAAATATTTTCAAAAAAATATTGAAATATTACCGTTAGTGACCGTGCTTCAACCAGTTTGATCTCATTTCCAGTTGGTCTCAAGTGGAAACAATACCCATGATTGTTGTAGCCAACCTGAACTTTGGCCACACTGCCTGAGGACTCTTCAGTCTAGTCCACCCAACCTGGTGACCAGGAAATTCTTAGCACCGCTCTAGGTAGTGAAGACAGAACATAATACTTACAGCTGCTGAAAGTTGTATTTACTGATGGTGCACGAGTGGAGTCCAGAGATACAAACTCATAACACAGAGCCTCTGCTGAGCTCATGTCTCTTGAAAATTCAATTGACCACCATGTGTTTCATTCCACGCAGATTAACGAACTAGTCTTTGACGGTAAAACTTCTTAGGTTCAGTCGATTTGACCAACTTCTTTTGATCACCTACAGGAAGTCTTCCCCTTTCACAAGCCAATGCAGTGGTATTTTTGTTACCGTTTTTTGTAGCTGGTGTTGAGTTTGGTGGTCAGAGATTTCCACTCGGGCATTTGATTCTGAATCTCTCAGTTCACACCACTCCTCTCCTGGTGGCCAAACTCTGGTCGAAATGTGACAGTTGTTTGCATTCCTTACCAGTGGTAGTCAGCAGTGTGCTTGTCGCAGAAGTGTTTGTACTGAGAAGTTACATTAATGCGAATAACCGTAAGCATTTAAATAGCATATCAAATGAATTTGTTATTTCACCAGACGATCTTGAGAAAATGCAAGAGTTTTTCACAGATACAGCATAACGCTTTCGGAACTGATACGAACACTGGATAACGATTGTCTTTATTGTCTTTCCTTCCTATGTGTTACAGATACTGGACCTTTGAATGTGAGGAATCATTTCCCCAGCTCTGTGAATCAGCTGTAAAACTAAGCGAGTCATCAGAGTTTGTTTTATCCTTCACGCCCCTCAGATCTATATTTTCTCGCTGTTCTAATATACAATTCCCAACTTCCAGACTTAGTCTTCCCTCTCATACATTTCAATGTATACCCATACTATTCGCTTTCATCTTTTGAATTGGAAGCTGTTTCTCGAAAATATGCTTCTCAGTTAGGTGATAAATGGTGTGCAAAATGAGCTGACAATGCGTTTGTAGGATCTCTACAACGCAGGATTCTATGGTTACAGAAACCGATTGTTTTTATCAAAGTAACTACCCAAATTACCTACCGACAGGTGGTAATACTGTGGGAGGCTGAATGCGTTTTTAAGACTTGATTCTTTGAAATCACAGAAGATGGCAAGTAAATTAGGAAATCTAGTGAAACACACGAAAAGGCACTCACTATTCACTAAGGTGAAGAAGGCCCCACAAATCATAAACAAGATATAACTCCTATTTGATTACTCATCCGATCCTTCTGAATTCCTAAGTCACTTGCTACATCTGAGTAGCCATAGCATGCTGTGTTATAGGGGCCCTACATGGTCACTGAGTAGTGTTAGTAGAGGTTACAATTTAGGTGCTTACAAAAAGGTATGCAAGAGTTCGTCATTCTTACCACTGTCTCCAGCATATCTGTGCATTATGCGCCTGATTCGTGCGTAAGGCAGTTAGACTTTCAACGCAAAACTCAGGGACAAAGCTGCAGAATGTTGTTGATTTCGCGTAACATGCAGAGACACGATCGAGAAAGACATACTGATCTTACTCTTCACAGCTGGGTCATTTCGCAGTACAGGATGCACATGTGGTCCTAGCCGAGCTGAAGTTCAAAATCACCAAGTGAAATTGAGTACACTCCAGAGTTAACTCCAAAATATCTACCTATCTAATTTCACGTTAAATCATCATGAGTACGAATGAATTCACTGGTCACACTTTCGGCTTTGGTCTTAAAAGTTTGTGGCAACATGGCAGCCGTCATCTAGCGGTGGAGGAGCTCTAAGAATGGTTTAAGGGAAATAACAGGAAGACCGGAAACTATCTTATCACTATTACAACTGCAACCCCCCGAAACAGAGTTCATTAGATAGAAAGGTGCTCCCGACGTCTCCTCATAAACAAAAGAATGACTATGTAAAAAGGAAGGTTCTCAAGCAAGATATCAGATCACACAACATACTTAGCCCTAAAAATTCAAAGTATCAATTAAGTTCGAGGGTTTGAGAGTACATTCCGGACAAAATTTAGCCAGGAAATTACAAATCAACCTTAAGTATCTGCACCGACTCCTGACTTAGAGGAAAAGCGCTAGCCCAGAAACGGTCATAAGGACCAGAGAGTTGGAAATCTGAGGAATCTGAAGAAATCATTTGTGACATATTCGTCAGACAGCCTAACAATGAGGATGCACCGAAATGTGTTCCCGTTGGCAGTCACGGTGCAGTCTAAAATCACAGAGATTACTGCTTTCCGAATAAGTTTGAGCACAGTTTTAGGAAAGCTAGAAAAGTCCTGTCTGGTAAAATTCCACGAATATAATAACATCATTCCAGTGGTGGTCCAACAAACTATCTATTCCTTTAGCACCCGTCTAAATAATGTGTTTAGGCATTCATTGGGCTGATGTCAGTTGCTGAGGGATTGAGTACCCGCTATCCCGCAGCTTCATTCCAAGGATAAGCATAGACAGAATCTCAAGTGCCTTAGACTCATAGAATTTATTCCCAGCAATATAAAAGATGGTGGAAAGCCTGTTGGATGATTATATCAGGGAGCATCTGAACGCCAACAGCATCCTGCATGATATCGAAAGTGGATCCAGGAAGGAGTGGCCTGTGAAACCAATTCGCAGGCAACTTCGGATAATTAGATAGCGTGCATGGACCAGAATCTTCCAGTCTGCGTCTTATTTCTTGAACTTTTGACAGCTTTCGACTTGATGTCTCATGGAGTCCTACTCTCGGAGTGCAGCCTACAGAAGGGCAGCGAATTTTGAGGACAACGAGTATGCTTCACAGAAGAAAGGTAACTACTGGGGTACTGTAAGTAGAGATTACTTCTCCATCAATATTTTTTATCTCTATAAACCATTTCTGGAATAGATCAAGCCTCGAACACTTCTCCATGAAGATGATGTAAAGCAGTAAAGACCTGTGAGAAACGACAAAGAATCGATCCAGCTAGGCGGACGTAACTGAGACACGGAAAATGAGCAAGCTTTCGACACTAATAAGTGTCAGACAGTGTTCATGCATGCGCCAGTAGAACAAAGACTTCCATACCGCTTACGCAGAGCAAATATCTTGGACAGAGAGACGGAATTTGACCCTGAGCTACTCTTGGTGGATTAATTAGGTACAAGTGCGGGAAACAGTCGAAGACATTAGAGAAAAATTCTTTGTTCGTAGATAGCTAGGAGCACTTGCACCTACACTCTACAAAACACACGTATTGCCAAAATTATAAGACTGCATTGTCACTACATCACCATTCCCAAAATACATATGAATCTCTTGAAAACAGTACAAAGGAGGATTGCCAAATCTGTCACCGAAGTAAAATAGGGCATCACCCAATGCAACCTATCCTAGATTTATTAACAATAGGGCATTATGATATCCATCGGGGTGACCTTAACAATATCGTTCATCATACATAGCAGTAAGAACAGTAAAGTTTAAGTTCTCTTCCCTTAGGATTTATCAACAATGAAATTTAATGTTCATGGATGTCAGATCATTAGTCGAAAATAGTTAGTTTATGTTCATCCATTTGGGAAGTAGACGGGTTCTAAGGGGCTGCAATGACACCAGAAATAGCGCACTTATTCTGATTCCTTTATTACTTCTATTCTTGTCAGTTTCTTTCTTATTCTCTCACGGTCTTGTCTGCTTTACGTCCAGTCCTCATGCCTTAACTTCTATTTTCTTTTGGGCACTCATTCTCTCGATCCCCTTTCAATTCATTTATTGTCACTTTCTGTAGAATATTTGTTGATCTAGCTAGAGGATTAATCGACTTGAACGAACGTTTTAATTCACAGCAGTGCCCCTGTTCTGCTACAAACCATGTATTCCCTCTGAAATGAACTAGTATATCTGCTCCCCTCGAACTGCAAGCTGCCAGAAAACCAGAATCGTTCTGAAACAACAAAACATGATCACCAAGAAATAATAGGGTTTTACGAGATAGTCACAAATTTATTAGATAATTAAACTTTTCTACAGTTCATGTAGTGAAGAACACGATTTTGGTGCGTCGGTGGCACAGCGATTAGGACTCTAGCCGACCATGCACATGGTCCGGGGTTCGATCCCCTGCCGACTCACACCCGATATCAATAGTCAACCTGCAGAATTGGGCTACCGGTATCACATGCTGAAAATTCCATACTTGTACCAAAAATACGATCTATTACCTGGCCGTTGTCTTCTGTTGTTACAATAGTTATAGTATAATAAAAACATTTTAATCAGAAGTACACATAAATACACAAATTATTCTATTTAAAAAAGACAATTAACAATGAAAGCTGTAATAACAATAATAAAAATAACAAATTACAAAATACTCTATTTAATGTAGACATGTCAATCAACTATCCTTCTTTCACAATTTTTTATAATTTCTAATAATTCATTCAATTTTATTGGCTCTAAATAAGTGAAAAGTAATTTAAGGTTAACAATATCGTTAGAAAATTATTAATAAAAATGATGGTAATATAAACTGGTGTGTTTTTGTAAATTCACCTACTCCTATGGAGTTAGTTATATTTTTGCTGCACAAAGCGCACACTTTCCAAATACATTTCTGAACATTATCCAGCATAGTTAGCAAAAGAATAATGCAAGATAGTTAGTTACTAGCTCAGTCATAGAGCACTTGATGTACTCAAACTACACAGCCCCACCAGAGTCGTCTTTCAAGATTATTTACAAGCTGAGACCAAATGATACAAAGACCGTTAGGTTTTGGCATTTCTGTATGGTGAAGAGGTTGGAAATTCGTCAATACAACCCCGAAGTTTGTATACAGAAAACATTGGTTGTTCAGTCTCTTATTCTACAATGGTCTTAACCTTTTCATCAGTCCTTCCCTGTAAATTTTTAATTATTAATGGTTATTTTACATTAACTTTAGTAATTAACTCACTATTATCACTCTCATATGTTACTTTTATACATTTTCTCACCCTGTTCACGCTTTTAAATGGAAACTCAATTATCACCTTTCATCTCACTCAATAACATTTTTAACCTTATCAGAATTTCTAATACTTTCTTCCTTTGTGCCGTTGAGTACTGAGTAATGTATAACTTTTATGTTTACTTTTAAAGCCACTTCTAAGTAATTACATCAGTTGTGTCACGTCCCCCCCCTATTAATCAATAATGGACTACTATACATTTTTGGTAAACATCAGTACGGATTAACGGCAGCCACTGAAGATGATTTAGTCGGTAAAGAAAATTTTCTTCGCTGAATTGTCTTTTATTTTTTTTTTATTGATTATAGCTTGATTCCACATCGTACTTTCAGTAGAAGTATGGAATTTTCAGCATATGATATGGGTAGCCCAAATTTTGCAAGCTGACCACTGATATCGGGTGTGTGTCGGCAGGGGATCGAACCCCAGACCATTTGCATGGTCGGCTAGAGTCCTAACCGCTGTGCCACCGACGCACTAAAGCCTCCGCCCCCAATGGGGGGCTCGAACCCCCGATACTCATATTAAAAGTCTGATGCTTTACTGACTGAGCTAACCAGGTAATATTAATGAACATTTTCTCAAAATGATTCAAGGCAACAGTGTACCATTTTACGATCTTTATATGAGTAAAGTAAATTAAGAAATAATGGAGTATGAAGTAAACTGGTGGATGGTGACTAGCAGTGGAATACAACAAGACAGTGCGCATTTCATCCTATTTGAGGCTAGTTCGTCATCTAGATGTACCTGCATTCCATAGTGAGTGATGCTAGGTCACTATTCGTCAATATACTTCAAGTTAAATAATCAGACATTATCGAATTATCTGCATAAGGAACTGATACGTCAACCTGAGGCCGAGCACTTCGGTCCAATCGATCAATCAATCTTATATTTGTATTTCATCGGTGTCTTCAGTGCTCATATTGTAGTGAGAGCTGTCTGCTAGCGAAAATCGGTAGATAGCAATTTACGTCAATGTTTACGTCCCATATCTTGGTCATGAGAAAAAAACAACAACAAAGACTAACTCAAAAAACAATCACAAAAGACTATGCGTGAGCGGATAAGATTTGCAGATATATGGTCTGACCTTCAAAGAAATGGCCACAAAGAGATGAAAGAATAACTTTCAGTGAGAAAACAACCAATCTGAAGACGCTGTTTCTCTGCTAATAATAACAAATAATAATGTACATGAAAGTATACAAATATCTGTTGATTTCCTCAATAAAAGATCTCTTGCCTGACCCTTGTCTTCTGTCGTTACAATATTACTTCGTAACAAACTATTCAATGTCATCTTATGAGACAGAGTTCCTGGAGTTATAGTGAGACGTCATGATCTGTAGGGTCCACTAAGTGAGGTATGGGGGCAAATAATCGTTTATGGCGTTGTCTGGTGGTCTCTCTCTATATATATGTATATAAATATATAAAGGGAACTTTTTGATGTGGTTGTGTTCTCTGAGCTGGATAGTTAATTTGCGAAGCTTTCATCACCCTACTAGGTGACATCTTCAGCGCATACTTCAATTTGAAGTGAGCTTTTAGATTTCTCCGCGAGTTTATTAATCATCTCTCCTGGTGGGTGACCATGAACGTGGTGATTGGTTGTTTTTGTGTGTTTTCACACCTTCTAGGTTACTTGTATTGTCACTCATTGTTTCTTTGGCTTGAAGTTTGACCCTTTGTGTGTGAGGTTTCTTTCTTATCGGTTGATAAATATTGTCTATGTCGATGTGTCTATTGATTGGTGATTCACTGGAATGCCAAGCTTCTAAAAATTCTCTAGCATTCTTGTTGTTTCCTCTGTCTATTATTTGAACGTTGTCCCAGTCGAATTGACGTCCTTGGTTGTCTGTATGTAGTGATATGAGGGAGTGGATATCATGTCTTTTGACAGCTAGCTTATGTTCGTGGATACGAAGATGAAGGGAACGTCCACTTTGGCCAATGTAGTGTTTTCCGCACTTGGTACAATCTATTTTGTAGATGATGTTGGTTTTATCTTCCTTCGCTGTTGAGTCTTTTGGTTGACAGAGAATTGAGTGAAGTGACTTTGTTGGTTTGTGTACGACGTCAATTCCTAAAGGTTTGAAGAGTCTTGTAGTGATTTCTGAGATGTCCTTTATATATGGTATGGCTATTTTCTTTGTGTTTTCCTTGGGGGCTTTTGGTAGAAGTTAGAACACATAGGCTATTGGTTGAATAGTCAACTAGCTGGCCTCATAACCACAAGGTCCTAGGTTCAGTCCCGTGTAGATATAGTTTGGGATGAAACAGCTGTCCAGTACTCCACTGCTGGTTTTCAATGCTTCTCTAACTAATATCAATCCATGGTCATACTCGTATAAACAAATCTAACCCTTACAAACCAAACTCTTGAAAATCTCTTCATAGTATTTAAAATTATGTTTGGACGTTTCAACTAACTTTGTAATTATGATACGTTTTTCTCCTACACGGTGAATCATTAATTTGACATTCGTATATCACATATTGATTTCGACCTTTATTATCATTATCTTTCTTTGTCCTTGTTTAATCTTGAATTGTAATAATTCTCTTTGTGGTTGTGTGTACATTGACAGTGTGTTTGTTGTCTAACGATATGAGTTTATTTGAGTAAATGAAGATGATTCCATTATGGGTAAATTTTGTTTTGATAAAGTCTCACAGTGTTATACAGTAATATTTACTGATGACCACGTTTCGAGCACAATTTATTGCTCATAATCATATCAAGGTAATCACACGACTTCCTAAATTCATTTATATAGTTCCATTGTTTTTCACTTGATTTGATTGGTAGTAATATTTTCCATATTTCGGGTATGAGTGATGAATCATTCCTATTGCACGTGTTGGGTGTAGATTATTCGATGAACAAAGATTCAGTAATCAACCTCTCTCTCTCCACCTACCTAGATTACTTTTTAGAATTTCAACCCTCTCCCACCCTATTGTGTGGTTGTGTGCTAATGCATGCATTGCAATTGCTGACCTTTTTTCTAAATTACTTATCTTCTCGGGGTCAACCATTCTTACCTTAGCTAAATTCTTATGTTCTGACAATCTGACTACCCCTGACCTACTAGTTTGACCTATGTAGTTGACCTCACAGTCATTGCAAGGTATTTTGTAAATTATATTATTTTGTCTAATTGGGTCAACTTGTTCCTTTAACCTACAGAGCTTGTCCCTGAGTGAGTTTGTAGGTTTGAATGCCACCCTAATTCCTGCTTTATTTAGAATCCTACGTAGGGTCTCAGATGTCCCCTCCTTATATGGTACAACTGTAGATGACTTATATTCTCTCTTATTTATGTTATCATTACTAGTTCCACAATTCTTTTTATTTTTCTTTTGGCCTTTTTCAATCTTCCTAATGAGTTTTAGAGGATAGTTATTTAACACCAACGCCTCTTCTTTCTGTTTTATTTCATCATTTAGGTTTTTTTTTGTGCTACTTAGTGCCATGAATGAAATGAAGATGATTCTGACCCGCGATTGACTGTCTGTGGAAACGGAAGCATTGGTGTGTGTATATGTGCGTAATTCTTGTGGACAGGGCTTTTGATCGATCGCACCTCGTTTGTTGGGATTGTTCTCCTCCTCCTCGATTCTATGGTACCTTTTACAGTAACTGAACTTTGGTTGACTAATTTTGTCTTACAGTACTTGTTTTGCAGCTGTCTGACGGCTTTGTTGAGGTGAATTTGAGTTTCAGTGTTATTGTTGAATAGAACCGCTTAAATACGGAAGATGAGTAATCGTCTTTACCCCGTGTTTGAGAAATTTCATGATGTAGCGTGTCTCAAGGAAGTTCTTGTCGGCTATAATACAATAGAAGGTAGAAACAGGTTTCTTGCGTTCAGATATACCACCATAATGGAATAAATTTGGTCGTTACACATTCTTTGTTTATCACTGTTTATACAGTAATGTATTTCTGTTTTAGAAATATCAGTCCAGTCGATTCAACTCAAGCCATTCCAATGTTAAGCATAATTAAAGTAGCAATACTACTACTACTAATACTACTAATAATAGGCATTTCAATAAATGACAGCATAGCACAATACAATCCTACTTAACTATTATTTACCTTTCTGATTACTTCTTATCATTTTTTCTACAAATCTGAGAAATAATTCACTTGACTGCACAAGACGTTCAAGATCCTTGTTGTTGCACGTTTGTTTATATTTAAAGAGAAGACATCAAGGAAAATAAAATGCTAATCAATTTTAAGGTATTATAAAGACTCAGTGATATAATAAATTATACTAATTATGAAAAGAAAATGACTATTAACATTGTCATACATATATTCTAATCACTTTTGTTTAATCTAAGACACATTTAAGCGAACAGTGATATTGTGTTTTCAATTAGATCTCATCAGGCTTAACTCTAATATTTTTACGAGTTGACCATGGATTGATATCAGTTAGAGAAACATTAACAAAACCAGCCAGGGAGTACTGGACAGCTGTTTCATCCTTGTTTGGGAATCATCACCAGTACGCACCCACCCACCTACCGGCTTTCGAACTCAGGACTTTCCGGTTACAAGGCAAGCTAGCTCGTATGACATTCAGTCACTGAGACCCGATTTAATGGCCAGCCAATGAATTCTAACTTCTACTAGGCGGACGAAACAGCTGTCCAGTACTCCCTGTGCCTGGTTTTCAATGCTTCTCTAACTGATATCAATCCGTGGTCAAACTCGTATAAATAAATCTAACCCTTACAAACCAACCATAGAAAATTAACTCTAATACAACTACATAACTTTACAAATTCAAATTCAAATATAAACCAATCATGGTGTTTTGTCTATAGGATAATACGATGGTGAATATAAATTGTGCAATTAGTCATAATAGTAGTAATGATAATAATAATTATAGTAATAATAGAAATGGTCTTATCAATAATAAGGATGAAAAAGTGAGACGGTCTGTGATAACATGAATAACGAAAAACAGCATGATTAAACAAACAAATGTTCAGGTAGACATAGTCATGGATAAAGGCTAAGAAAAAAACAAATGAACCGATTATATAATGCTAGATTGTAAGTGAAGTAAGTGAAATACGTTTTTAATGAAGATGTGATAAGATTAAGGGATGATAAGAGAGGGGTTGAAAATGTTAGTAAGGGGTGATGGTGGTGGAGAAGTCATCAGTTGGTTATGTCTTAATAGGCCAACAAGGGAGGGATAATGGCTGTACGAGCTTCTTTTGAATGCGTAGTTTAGGTTTAATAGTTCGAATGACCACTATCAACTAAATGTGACAAAACTGAGCTACGGATTGTTTTTTTCTGTTATTTGCCAAACAACGATGATGGGAGATGTTCAATAGTGACACGTTGGGTAAGCTGTCTAGTAGTAGTGTGCCCAACACAACTGTCACCTCATGTGCAGTCAGAGTCTCAGGTTTTTTCTCGGATGTTTTCATATGTTTCTTTATGAAACTAATCGAATATACATATATATATTTATGTATGTGTGTGCACTAAGTTAGCGTAATTGTTGTCAATACATTTCAAAAATGTACTGAGTAATCAAATTGTAACTAGGTGGGAGGGGGTGAAGATTGGTAAGACGGTAATGGTGATGTGTTGTCAAAGTACATAGTTATTAATGTTAATCGACACATTAAAGAAGTTGAAAAAGGGTAATTCAGTTATGTAATGAGACGAATAGTTTAATGAGTGAGTTGTGATTAGGATGTTGGTCGGTCGGTCGGTTTTTGACATAGAACTTTGCACATATGTGCGGCAGTTCAAGTCGCCACACTCCCTCCATGTAGCACACAAAGCAAGAGAAGAAATTAGGAGAAATGCATAATACAGTCAGTAAACAGAGGTGTGAGACCAGGGAATAGTAATGACGAAGAACGAAACAGTTTCATTGGAAATCATAAGTCACTAGGAGTGGATGCATCTGCACCAGCCACTGAGAACGATTTTGAGCCATGTCACTAATTGTTTCCAACCATTGGTTTTTACCTTCCCGAGGACCCCGACCAAGAAGTCTACACCTTCCTACGTGGCTGGCTTGGACTAACTGTTTTGGATTTCATTAACTGGTGCCATGTTTTGGTTTGACCGCCGCTAGCTCTTTTCCAGCCTGGCCCTATATCAGCTAACATTGCCCATTGTCGAGGAAGGCGATGACTAGGCATACGTAACACATGTCCTAACCATCTCAGTAGATGTAATTTTACAGCCTCGTCGATTGATTTCCCCTCCTTACCTAGTACTCGACGCCTAACCTCAATATTGCTCACTCAATTATACCACTTCACACGGATGTACGTGGAAATAAAGGAAAATACTGAAATGTGTATGAATTCTAAAAATTACAAATGTTATTGAGAGTTTGGACGTGTATCCTGTCCAGAAGGGTTGAAGAACGCTATCCCCCATGGCTATAAAAGGGTATTAATGGCTGTATAAGGAGTGCGATAATCAAATATCTGGTCAACACTAACCACAAAAGCCTCCTTCAAAGTGATCTACAAAGTAAGGAACAACCCACCAAAGGTTATACGTTTTCGACTCTTTTGTATTGTTGAAACCTTAGCCAGTCATTATTTTGGAGAAACCAGAGTTATGTATACAAAAGAAAATCATCTAACAACTTCTACTATCATGGTAATAACTTTGTTGATTTCTACTGATTTTATGTTTGTACAATTGCTCGCATATATGTTGTTAATTTTCTTAGAAATGAAAGGAATATCTCCAAAGATGCGTCACTTCTGTCATCGAAAACTCTTCTTCAATCTACAACTCAAGGGAGACATATCGGAAGATTTACTTTGGAACCACCTATCCCGTTCACCGAAGAACACCTTCGTCTTGGCCAAACTTCGAATAACTTTCTCTAAAAAGCAATGATTTGCGTGAACCTAAAGGATAATCTACCACTTCTGGCATCATCGGTCTGCATCCACCAATTCGCCTGATCGTTTAGAAATAGCTACTTCGGTCGGACAGAGGATCTGCTATCCAAACGTACCACCGAACACTTACCTATAGTCATGGTCTTATAAGGGAAAAAAAGATCCCCCCACCACAGATCTATCGTGGAACACCTGGTCGAATTTGAACACCAAGCTAACCCACAAACCAACTACAAGGTTATCTAGAGAATACATGGGATTCTCCATAAAAGAGTATGAATCAGACTTCTTCAAACCACAGAAGCAATGGCAATCCGCATGTCAACTCTTGAATTCTATATACACAAGAAGTTTATTCAGTCAGTAAGTCTACAATTGGCCTGATCTGTATTAACACTGGTTCTGGTTCTTTATTGTATTATTTTCTTCCCTTACCCCCTGTCGAATTTCTACCTCTTAATACCACTGTTGTTCACTTGACTCTCGTTCAAATTGTAGTTAAATACTACTCAACCACGTCAATTATTTTATGTCTCTCAGTTCGCTTATATAACTTCATTTTCTTATATTTTTTATTTTAATTATTGATTATAGTTTGATTCCACAAAGTATTTTTGGTACAAATATGGAATTTTCAGCATGTGATATCAGTAGTCCAAATTTTGCAGGCCGACCATTGATATCAGTTGTGTGTCGGCCGGGAATCGAACCTCGGACCATATGTATGGCCGGTGAAAGTCCTAACCGCTGAGCTACCGACGCACACACTTTAGTTCCTAACCTATTTACTTAATAAAGATTTTCTAGTTACAGAACAATTATTGATAAAAGATAGAGAGAGAGAAGAGAACACAAAAATAGGATAACATTTGAAATATACATACATTATTCATCCATAATTCTCTCCAATGCTCTGAAATATCAGAATAATCATGATATATTTCAATCAAGTGCTGTAGCGTTTCCATAGTTTTCATTTTAATATCGTTTGCTTCTAATGTAAACATTTCTAAAAGATTATCTGGCTATTTAAACAAGATATGAGATAAATAAAAAAGATAGTAAAATACTTTTTAATTAAAAACAATTATTACAGATGATTCATGAATGAAGAAGAAACTTTTATGATGCATTGCAGACTGATTGATTTTGATGAAATCTCATATGTGATGGGTTCTAAGATGTAGTGATGCATTATTTTTAATTGATCGATTTCAAGTCAGATCAGGAAATAACATTGGTCAAAGAATCCTTGGAAAGGATAAAATACTAGACAGATGTCCCTTTCTCAACTGAGAATCTTAAACAGTACACAACTATGAACTTATTGAACTTAGAATGTTCAGATTATGAGGTCAGCTCACTGAACGTTTAGCTATTGAGCAGTATCTAGGAGCTCACGAGTTTTAACTTTTCTTGATATACGACAGCGTCGCTACTATGGGTTGTCGCCAACAATTCCACATCTCATCCAACAGTTGTACGACAACGCTGCATGCCAAGTAACAGGAATGCCAACGGGAAACTCACGGAATCCTTCGAAGAAGTGACGACGGGAGTGAAAGAAGGCTTCCTACTATCTCCAATGATTTTCCAGACTGTGGGCGGTAGAATGGATAATGCGACAGACAGCGGGCGGGGTAACTAGGAGACAGGCATAAAATGGACCCACACAAAATACTTGGAGGATCTGGACTTCACCGATGATATGTGTCTGATCTCCCACAAACTCGAAGATTTGCAAGTGAAAAGCAACAAGTTAGCATGGGATGGAACATGGCTAGCGAACCCACTCAGATAAAAGTAACACTGTCACTGGAACTTTCAAGTTTAAATCTTGAAGCTCTATGTTTCACTCAGATAGAAAGGGAATGGAAAAAAGAAATTAACTGAAAACAATCTACCTTTTTAAAAAAAATAGACAAATGAGAAATTATGATACTACTTATACTATCACTGTCAAAAGGCTTGTTGTCTGATGAATCATGAAAGTCTAACCAACACACCTGTTATGTATACCAATGTCAATCAATATAGGTTACCTACTACTCAACCATTCTTTGATCTCAAACTACAGCAGCAATAAGTGAGTTTTTGAGAGGATATGAATAACATGGAGTACACTACCTAGATTTCTTTTTATTCCTTTACGTTCCCAGTGGAACATAGGGCCCCTTCAAGCTAGAGGCTTGAAGTTTCTGTAGCAGTGGTGATTATTTTTACGGGATAGGGTTGCTAGCCAGCCTCATGTCCAACCTTCCTCCTTTTAACCGGTCTTAATACTGGCTTAGTGAGGTAAAGGAGTGCGTCTGTGGTCGGGGATTGCAACCCGGACCATATGCGTGATCGGTAATCAATCCTTATAATCTGTAGTCCTTCAGACAAAGCGTAACACAGTACAGAACAAAGGATGTTTTCATTCATCTCAAGGATCTACAGGGTTTAGTTGACTTTTTAGGTTAGGAAATTACAAGAATTATTATTCTGCGATAAACGATCCATGCGATATTATCTAATACATGTTATGACTTGGTATAAATGTACAACAGGTTGTAATTCCATCTTCATGCAGTTATACGTATTGTCTTTAAGTGGTCGAAGGCAAACAGCCTAGGAGCCTTAGATTTGGTTTTCTTTCTTGTTGGCACTTTATGAGCAAGACTGACTAGTCTGGAAACTAAAAGAAATTCGTGCCTTATAGGAAATTCGAACCCAGTTCATTCATCATCTAATGTTACAGACATAGACATAATAGCTGAATTGCATCACATCACGGATAGAATTCACTCAGGAACAACAAAAAAGAGATCTAGAAACAAGACACTGGTTACTGCTTGGTGGTCGATCAGTGTAATCAGAAAAGTTATTCACAAGACAGTATGCAGCGTCTTTAGACAACTTCAATGATTTGAATAAACTGTAAGTGTTGTATACAGGTTTTCATCATGAACTGACATCGGTTTGGTATACCAGCATTTAAGTACTAGAGAGCCAGATGTTTTGTCTGCCTGATTTGGGACTCTTCAGCATTACGCACCCACCTGCCATGCCAGGATTCGAACTCACGACCTTCCTGTTACAAAATGAACTACTCCGACTCCGTAAAAAGGCAAACCCATGAATTCCAACTTCTGTCAATTCATGCACGACATAGCTCGTCTGACACCAACCAATGACACCACTGGTCAAGACTTCCCACTGGAAGAAGCTACTTGAATAAGGTCAGTCGCCACTAGTGAGCATCTTATTAATATTCAACTGTTGGTTTTCAGGGATTCCAGCTGATTTGATTAGTTACAGGATTACATCATGAGCTAAGTATTGTACTTGTCAGTAAAAACATAATTGAGTTAATAAGCAATTTTAAACAAATTTTTCAATAATCAAAATCAAATCATTAGTTATAATGTGTGTGTGTATGTGTCTTAGAAATTGTAGAGTCATCGGTATGTCGGTGGCTCAACGGTTATGACTCTCGCCGAAAATGCACATGGTCCGGGATTTGATCATCTGCCAACGCACAACTGATATCAATGGCTGGCCTGCGAAATTTGGGCTACTGATATCACATGCTAAAAATTCCATACTTGTACCAAAAGTACTTTGTGTAATCAAGCTATATTTTCAAGTATTGGTTTGGTAGGGATTTCGTTTGATTGCATGGAGGATTTCATCATCAGCTGACATCAGTTAGAGAACCACTGGAAAACCTGGGAGTACTGGACAGCTGTTTCGTCCTAGTTTGGGAATCTTCGGCAGTACGCATCCATCGAAGGGGGCTATAACCCAGGAGCTTCTGGTTACAAGGCGAGCTCGTAGGTCCTGGGTTCGAATCCCGGTGGGTGCGTACTGATGAAGAACCCCAAACTAGGACGAAACAGCTGTCCAGTACTCCAGTGGTTTTCTAACTGATGTCAGCTCATGATGAAATCCTCCATGCAATCAATCAAGCTATAATTAGAAAAAATATATAGTATGTAGACATACTTGTTCGTTGTCTATATTCATTATCATTGCTGGTGTTATCTGATAATCATCACTTGTAATAGATTCATATTCATTAGTAAGTTTACTTTGTAATTGGATTTCATCAATATTCATTTCATCGTTTAATGAGATATACTTATACATAGTTAAAGAGGCGAAAATTAATAAAAGAAACCATAAAATTGCTATAAGAACACATGAAAGCGTTGAAACAGGCTGATTAGTCAATGGTGTGGTCAGTGGTTCACTTGAAAATGATTGACTTTTACGCTTCTTTGATACTGTACGCATTGATTTATCTAAATTTAATAAAAAAAAACAAAATCTTTGGTTATACTACTTTAAAGAATAATTAGTAGTACTAATACTACTAGTAATAATAGTAATAGCTTTATTCTGAACGGTGCTCATATAATGTACCGAATTTATCGGCAGATTTTGTTGCACGATATTATCACTTCATCCAGGATCTTCAAATAAAATATTCCACTGACCGACAGTAGATCGTGTGACACAGTTCTATCTGACGTGAAATGCAACCCAGTCCACTATTATGATATCTCCTCTCAATCTCCTTCGAGATATACACGGCTGTATTTTGTTGAATACTAATTATAGAAAGTTTAGGAGTACATTTTGTGAACCAAAGAAACCATTCAGCAACGGTCATCTCATGTTTTTAGATAAGCTGCCATCCATCTAGCGGGGTAATGCTTTCTCTCATGTTTAGCAGAATCGATTTGGTAATCACATGGGTTGTAAATATTTTAAATAAGTCGCCAGAGTAAACAACATTATTAAAAGATCATATTTTACTAGATTTAAACAAACTTACTATGAGATATTATTGATGGAGGTTTTCGGTAGCCCAAGTTATAAACCGTCACCAAATTAATCAGTGGTCAACATGAAGTCGATGATAGAGTGGCCGTCACCACACCCACACAAGAGGTTATGGGTTCTCTCCCTGGTTATTATTATTATTGTTTCCTTTAATTCCTAGAGGAACATAGGGCTTCAGCTGCACTTCTCCATTGCTTTCGGTTCTCTGCCAACGTTTTCACCTGGCTCCAAGTCTTCCCACACGTTTTCATCTCCTCTCCTCTCATAGCCTCCTCCAAGTCACCCTTGCACTGACGAACAACTCGCCGCTTCCCTTTCGGGTTCCACTTGAGCAATGGCTTGTCTAGTGATGTCACTTGATGGTTTCCTCAGAGTATGGCCAATCCATCTCCATTTCTTCCTGCCTATTTGTTTCACAATCGGTTCCTGGTTGGTTCGCTCCCAAAGATCCCTGTTGCTGATCTTTTCTGGCCGGCCATCTGATCTTGAGTATTGAGCGAAGACAACTGTTAATGAAGGTCTGTAGTTTGGTTGAGATGGTCTTTATGACGCACAGTGCAAGTCTCTGATTCGTTTAGTAGCACTGACTTCACACTGGAGTTGAAAATGGGGATCTTATTTTTGACGCTGAATGCTGTTGACCTCCACACAGACTTGAGAGTAGTGAAAGCTTGTCTTGCTTTTCCGATAAATAAAATTAAGGAAATTTCCACAACAAATCTAATCCTTACAAACCAGTCATACAAAATTAATCTGATGCTCGCTAGTGACTTGATAAAGGACGGAGTTTCCTGGAGTCAGTTCTAGTGAGAAGTTGTGACCAGTGAGGTGCATCCAGGCGTCAATTATGAGGATGGATTTCTCACCGACGACATTGGCTGGCCATTAAATTGGATCCCAGTGGCTGAATGTCATACGAGCTAGCTTGCCTTGTAACCGGAAAGTCCTGGGTTCGAACGCCGGCAGGTGGGTGGTTGTGTACTGGAGTTGATTCCCAAACTAGGATGAAACAGCTGTCCAGTACTCGAGTGGTGGTTTTCAGTGCTTCTCTAACTGATATCAATCCGTGATCAACTCATAAAAACAAATTGAGGATAATTCCAGCTTAGATGGCCAAGGTAAAAAGAATGTCTGAACTAACTTCTTTTGGACACATAAATTAATGTGGATTCCAACGACCAGTCTCAGCAATATTTGCCAAATGAACTCTTAAGGCGAAATTAAGATTTTGATTTGACACTAGTAACTAGTGTGACGTGTCCAGTCCTATTTTTTTGCAGACTGAATTCTATCAGTCAGGTTTGCAATGTGGCCACCATTCTAGGTAGCTCGCCACCACGGTGCACATTGATTTGATGATATTAGATAGTTGGAGGCAATCGGCAGGAAGCCTTGGACCTAGGTTTCGTTCTAGTTGGCACTCATCAGAAACCATGAAGGAACTCATATCCCTTCTGAGATTCGAACACTTGTCACCCGGTGCTGAAGTCATAGACGTTACCACTGAGCTATTCCGTAAATGACCTTGAAAGCTACCTCGTTGACATCAATCTTGTGTTCTGTATCCACAAGATGAGATAGAATAACGCTAAGATTTATCATTGACCTATAAGTTATACTGTTGTAATGGTTCTTCCATTTCTTCAGACTGTTTTGAGAAAACACCCTATATGCTTCAAGTTGAAGTTTCTTCCAGTTGTATGCTTTTGAATTTAGTATATCACTTAACATACATACTTAGCATCATTTTGTGTTGATTTTGCTGGTTTTTGCATAACTGCAAAAGACTCAGTGGGGACTGTCTGACGCCAACCAACTGATTTGGAATCACTACATTTCTTTTTGGATACATGATTACGTGTGAAAACATTAAATAAGTTCATCGTCATCATTCCAGGTGTAAGGTCAGTTCAGTTCCTATCCTTGAATCAAGTCAACCTGTCTCGGATCAGCCTAGCATTGTTGCAACCCAATTATCCATAACTAACGTGTCTATCTTCCCTTGTTTAATGAACTGTGTGTGTTTTTACATCGATCCGTTTAGTCAGATAGTTGAACTCATGAACCAATCAGAGTATTTTTGTGAACTGTTATTTTGCTGACCCATGTCTTACTTTGTATTATTCTGTTGAGTTTATCTTATTTATTTATTGGTTAAGTAGCCAATTAGATTCTATCTTTGTGCCTATGCTCTGTCTATCTCTTACTTGGGTTCATTCTTCTACTTACTGCTTACCTGGACGGTCGTGTCTGATCCGGCTAGTTAGCAATTTTGGCTTTAACGTTATTCCGCTCTGATAGCGGTACCTTGCTTTCTGTCAAGCGTTGTGCTTTGTACTCTTGAAACCGTTAAGGTTTGTTGTATATATAATTAATGATTTGTTTATTAATAGTACCGTAGAAACAGTGACCGGTTTATTGTTTGTTCTGGACTGGGATAGCCTTGACTTAAGTCAGATTTCAAGCGATATTGCGCTTACACCAGGGTTTATCAGAACATTGACATTCACCCGAATATATGACAGTAGACATCGCTAGAAACATTGACTGTGAAGAAATTTCAACTATACACACTCTCCAACACGCAATCACATGATAGGATTAGGACGGGGTAGGCTTTTAAAAGAAATAAATTTAGTCATTCATATTCAAATCAACTAAACACTCGACTTGTAAAACTTCTGAATCATACAGTAGTCGATCTATGCAAATGGGAAATTGTATTAAAGAAAAATAGAAACTTTCACACATTTGGTTCCCTTGATAAATTTCAATAGAGAAAGAAAGACCAGATTTGCAGTATAAAATGATATCATTCTATTTCACAGGTTCTCATCAGCTGCAAACTACCTGAAATTACAATGGTTATAAATAATAACATTTCATACTTCATTGTTTGGAAGGTAATAGAGAAAACATTATAAGATGAACGCATCCGGAATATAAGGATTAAAATTTATAGTTTAAGTTACCATCAATTTATATACTATCAAACTATGAAAAAAGAAAAAGGGGGGTGAGAGAAGACAGAAAACAGAAAAATCTAATAAACAGTGTCAACATGGCAACTCAACAAGGTCAAAGTTCATCAATTTGAAAACTTGCTTAGTGAGTTGAGTTCACTAGTGTGCATGAGTAATCAGTGTAATGAAAGTGATATGGTTACCAAGGGAGTGAGAGATTGACTACACTCTCTTTCTGTGTGCATAAGTTTGGTCTGAGACGTTTGATTGCAATTGCTTCAGCAAATCGTATTAGATTCGCTGTCCTTTGTATGTCTAATATTTTGAAGGATTTGGAAATCTCGACAAAATGGCCCGTATCCACAAGGTGTCTGGTAATTGCACTTTGTAAATATCTGCTTCCTTTTTAAGCATAGGTTTCTCGGAATATGCTCTGAAAACCGGATAGAAGCCCTTCTTTCTGTCCTTCCAATTTTCTTACTGCCGCAAGTGCACGTAAATTTATAAATGCAGTTGGAGGTAACATCAACAGGGTACTTATCCAGTTTCGATTGGCTTATAGAGCATGTAGTACTGTATAGTGTCACCAGATTGGCTACAGGGAAGCATCTCTTTAGTGTTCCTTTCATACTCTTTTCAGTCTTTTGAGATACTGTTTATCCTTTGTATGGGAGGCAAATGAACACTTTCTTCTTTTCAACTGTTGGATACTTTTCTTTCTCATCTCTTTCTTTGCTGTACTTTAGGATAAATCCTTTTGGATACCCGTTTTTTCTAAGGCCTTAAAGAAAACGGGTATCGGAACACTAATTCATTCACTACTATTATGTATATATATATATATATATATATATATATATATATAACTAGAGAACTTGATGAAGAACACGTTATCGAAAAGAATATTCTCTATCAATTAATCAAAGAACTTACTTAATATATGAATATCAAATTGAGATTTAATTGTTTTACCATCGTGTGATGTAAAAATACATTCAATAGGTATATGACTTGGTTTTGGATATGTTCTATAACCTCTAGGTGGTCGAATAAATGGTGTTTCAATTGCATGTATTACACTTAATATATTATCAATAGGCTTCAGGGGAACAATTTGAAGATATCCAATAGAATGTAGATTATTTATACTAATTCCAGTGACAGTACATATCGGTTCAATATCATCTCCAACATAAAATGTTAAATTCTCAGGAGACATCAGTATGTCTAATATAGAGGGGAATGTTAAAAAAAACACTGTATCATTTATAAAGTATTGCTTATATTCTACGATAGTCATTCTATATATCGAAAGAAGACAGCTGAACAACTTCAAACATTACTTGCTTCATATAAATTTTTTTCCTTCACGTTCCTCAGTGGAACATAGGGCTCCAAGCTAGTGGCTTGAAGTTTCTGTAGCAGTGCTTACTATTTTACAGGATGGGGTTGCTAGCCAGCCTCATACCCAACCTTTCCTCTTCACCAGCATTATTTCTGGCTTAGCGAGGTAAAGGAGTGCGCCTAGTGGCCGGGTATCGAACCCCAGACCATGTGCATGGTCGGCGAGCGTCCTAACCGCTATGCCACCAACGCACCAAAGATTACTTGCTTCATATAATGGTAAAGTTCATTTCAAGCTTTATAATTCTTTAGAGAAAGCATTAGTGATTAAGTGTTAAAGATATGTTTCGCAAAATGACATACAACAGAAAGTCCACGTGGAACGGACAGCTTACTAACTTTCACAGTTGGGTACCTCTATGCACTAAACGAAACCTGATCCTTTCACTCAGCTACAGAGTTCGCAGAGTTTGCACCCCGGACACCATAGAAGACGAAATAGACAATCTCAAGAGAATCCTTGTCGAGAATTGTTATTCAGGACGATTTACTTCAAAATCTATGAATCATAGACCACAAAAGCCGCCCATGCGTAGTGTCCCGAAAAAACTACTCTACATGAACCTTTAATTCAGTGGAGATATATCTACAGAAACACCACAAAATTGACTGTCGCGCTCACTTAAGAAGACCTTCTTCACAGCTGAAGTACGATTAATTTTCTCCACAAAACCTATGATTCATGTGAACGTGAAGGATAAGCTACCACTGCTGACCTCATCAATGTGCATTTATCAATTCACCTGCTCGTGTGGAGCTAGGTATATCGACCGTAGCCAGAGCTCGCTTTCCAAACGTATCACCGAACACTTACCAACATGGTTTTACAAAGGAGAAAAATGATGCCCCCGCAGTTCCATCTTAGAACATCTGATAGATTCCGGACACCAAGCTACACCCCAAACAAACTTCAGCGTCGTCTACAGAAAACGAAGTAGTCTTCCTGAAGGTGTACGAATCAGGCTTCTTCAAACTGCAGAAGCAATGGTGATTCACTAGCTAATTCCTGAACTCTGCATACAGAAGAAGTTCGTTCAATCACTACACTTGCAATGGACGTAATCTATCTTATAAGTCGACAAGTAAATTCTACCTAATCTTTTCTTCTGTCTCTTCATTAGTATTATTTTGTCTTCTCAATTGTAACATTTTACATTTTCAACTTTCTTGTTCTCTACCCCCACCCGATTCAATTTCTACACCTCACTACCACTGTTACTGACTTGAACAACGCTCAGTTTCTAGTCATTTATGTTACGTCATCCAACTTATTTGCTCAATTTCACTTCTACTTAATCTCTACCTGTAATTATCCTTGTTGCTATCCTGACCTAAGTTGTAACATTTTAGTCAATTATATTACGTCATCTAGCTTACTAACTCAATCTTACTTTAGTTGCTGTCTGATTAACTTTGTCTCTATACTACATCATTCTTGTATTACCTGAACAATTATCTAAACTTGACAAACCTCATGTACACACAAAAATAATTATATATAAATGCGATTGTACAGCTATGTGAATGAATTCGCCGTCAAAAAGAGTCTCTTCGCTGAACGTCTTCTCTTTTTCATATGACTCAATGGGGATTTTTAAGCTACTCGAAACAACTGTGTCTATTGGATAAAATGCCTCTCTTCAGTAGAATTCAACAAATATGCACTGAAGACACATTTCATGATGAAGAAAGAAAGTTGACACAAACTCTGACTCATAATAATTATCCAGACAAGTTCATAAGGAGATATAAAATGGTCAGTGGAACACCAAAATCCACTTTCCAACTCGTAACTAAGAAAGACGTTTATATCAAGCTACACTATATGATAAATTATAGTAACTCGACAATGATTGAATGCTGTGGTTAAAAAGACTTTATACAACTCAGATCAGAATAATTGATAATGTGAAGTCCATCTGAACCCTTAGAATATGTGAAAAATTATGTCATATCCTCCCATTGTATTTAACAGATGAAATGTAATTGTGGACACACATACATATGAAATACTCTTCAATCTCCCCAAGTAAGTTAGGACTTCAGATCACATTCTTAAATGTCTTCAAGAGCAAACTGAATCTCTAGAACCCATTACTAGTCATCAAAACAGTCGACTTAGCTCTTCTACTGAGAAATATATTCTGGAAGCAGAACATAAAATTAATGCTTACACGTCTTTTAAACCTATCTGTAAAGTGTGTTTAACGCGTATCCTAAGGTTTATGAAAGCTCTCTCTGTTCACACATAAGTTTAAGCCACATTTGTGTTCAAAAACAATTCGTCATCACAGAAAACCACCCTCCTTGGTAAATTTAGTTTTAGTATCAGGTTGGATGTAGTAGTGAATTCCCTCTTCATTCCATCAGTCTCAACTGTTATTTTGATCTTCAAAATTTCCTTTCATAAATCTGAGCAGAAAAAGAACAAACATTGGGGCAGAAGAACATGAAGAATCCATTTTATTACGTTGGTTCTCCTCAGCTGCACACAGCATAGACACTTTAATAAATACAAGTCAGTGCAACAGACATTTTGTAAAAGCATTATACTGAGATAAGACATCAGGATGATAAGTTTGCTGCAGCAATATATTATGAACATACAAATTTTATTAATAAAAAGGAGTTTCTTGGAAAACTTATTCACAAATTTACTGCTACGGTGATAACACAAAGTTAGTAAAATCGTTAGCTAAGAGAAGATCAAAATTTGGTTTGTTCAAGAGGTCAAATGAAAAGATGCTCAGGTAATTATCATAAGGTCAAGAAAAATTACCTCTTATGGGGAAGTCAGGGGGGAAAAGAGGGTGGGTTGGAAAGATTTTTTAATGAAATTAGAAAGAAAAGTCATTACAAGATGCGTTATCACCCTAACACAGATATTAAATGGGTCCTCTATGTTATTCTGCACCAATGTTTGTTCTTTCTCAACTTTAGTATGTTCTTTTTAACTTGACCTATATCTGTTTTTGCTGATAACAAGCCCATGTGTTCAAAAGAAGTATGTTGCACAAGTACATGACACGATTCAGACAAATTACGCCTCCTTAATGCTTTATCTAAATTCATAAATAGAAAAAGTTGTTTCATATTATACCGACATGGATCTCTGGCAATGAACGAAACAAACCCATCAGGAACCAACTGTACAATAAATATGCAGGAAGGAATGGAAGTGTACAGGAGGCCATACTCTGAGAAAACAAACCATCAAGTGAGTGACATCACACGCCACGCCATCGTTCAAAAGGGAATCCAAATGGGAGGCGGCGAGTTACTTGGTAATCAGTGTGAGAGTGACATGAAGGAGGAGGAAGTGATGGGAAGAGGAGCCAGGTGAAAAACGCCGGTGGAGAACCAAACGCAATGGAGACGTCCAGCTGAAGCCCTATGTTCCTTTAGGAACTAAAGGAGATAATATATACAAAATTATAGTTTTGTCAACGTCAAAAAACAACCAGACACGTTTAGATTATACAAGATAAAGTATATACATACAACGGATAGAGTAAAACAGTGTAGACATTAATAGAAAATAAATCAATAAATTATTCACCTACCTAAAATAGTAATACGTTTATGAAGAGCAAAATCTGGTTGATGATTTTTAAAGGGTATTAAATAACAATAAATATCAACTTGACCACTTCTTATATATACATCACTATCAAGTGGTGGTCCAATAATTGTTTTATGATAACAATTTTTAATTGATACAATATTAGATGTTATTGATTCTGTGTCAGCGTAATCTGCATGCCAATAGCCATATTCATTATACTTATATACATCTGGTTTCAAGTCACAATCAAATGTATCATTTGAGCCAACCTTTAAAAGGATATCATGAAGACCACTTGCTTTGTATGAAGCACATATTTCATCTCCTGTCGATGAGAAAAATGAAATGTTTGAAAAAGTAAAATAATTAATAATATTAATAGTGTGAAATATTTTGATCGATATTCGGTGACTCTAAGCTACAGCAGCGCAAAAATAGTACTACTTGATGAACAGACAAATAACCTTGAAAAAATCTCTCTCTACCAATCAGAAGCGTCCAAAGTAAAAATGCATTATGTATATATATATATATATATATATATATATATATATATAAGTAATGCAATGATTAAAAAAATACTTATATACCATCCTATATATATGCTCCAAGATTATTATCGTTATTTCCTTTAATTCCTAGAGGAACATAGGGCTTCAGCCGCTCGTCTCCATTGCGTTAGGTTCTCTGCTAGAGTTTTCACCTGGATCCACGTCTGCCCATATGCTTTCATCTCCTCTCCTCTCATGACCTCTTCCTCCATGTCACCTTCGCACTGATCACCAACTAACTCACCGCTTCGCATTCGGGTTCCACTTGAGCGATGGCCTGACGTGTGATGTCACTTGATGGTTTCGTCAGAATATGGCCTCCTATCCACCTCCATTTTTCCCTGCATATTTCTTGCACAATCGGTTCCTGCTGGTTTGGTTCGCTCACAGAGATCCCTCCGTGTTGCTGATCTACTCTGCCCGGACATCTGATCTTTAGTATTGGGCGAAGACAGGTGTTGATGAAGGTGTGTAGTTTGTTCGAAGTGCAGTTAGTGAGAAGCCAAGTCTCTGATCCGTGCAGTAGCACTGACTTCACATTCGAGTTGAAAATCCGGATCTTATTTCTCATGCTGAGCAGTGCTGTTGACCTCCACACATACTTGAGAGTAATGAAAGCTTGCCTTGCTTTCCCGATCCTCACATTGATATCCTCATCAGTCCCGTCCGCGTGTAGTTGAAACGATGCTTCCCAGGTAGGTAAAGGAGGTTGTTTCTTTGAGGTTCCTTCCATTTATGCTGACTGTTGTCTGTTGTTGTTGTTGCTGTTAGTGGTGTTGCCCAGGGATCTTC